>JANHGL010010386.1:0-63556 GCA_024611195.1 Ceyx melanurus
TTGGGGAGGGAGGGGGGTTAAAAGAGAGCGGTCTGTTATCGGTCTGGGGGCTGCCCTGACCCCAAACCGCAACAAGGAGGCAGCTAAATTTATGCTTAACACCTAATTTTACTACCTTCTTCTTCAAAAAAAGGCACACAATTCTGAAATCAGGTCAGAGTGAGTTGGATGAGGAAATGCCTTTGCTGCTGTATCAGCCACGCCTGCCTGCAGTGCCCCGAGCAGAGCACATGGCTGAGCTGGTCTTTCTAGCAGGTTCCACAGTTTGTGGTGTGATCCCAGTTTTAAGTGCTCCTTCAAGCACTACCCTTGAAGGAGAAAGTGTTTTACCTTTACTCAGCCTTCCCTCTTTCCTTTTCTTGTTTAGAAACCCATGGTAGAAGGGTGATACAAACCCTTTCCTGGCAACAGTAGCTGAACTTGGGTCTTGTTGAACTTCAGACTGCCCTTTCTGAGCTCTTCCATGCCAAACTTGTACCCTGAAAATTTTAAGGTGTAATAATCGTCTCTAAGATGCCTAACTCACCTGCAGAGAGAATTTCCCTGCACTGAACTTGAAAACTATTTTAAAGACAACCTCAGAATAGGATTGGTAAGTATCATCATATGCTGAAAATCAGAATTTGATTAACCAGATGCTGGTTTTTTTTTCTTTGATATCTCATGAACAGAAACGATGGTATAAAAACAATTCAAAACAAGCATTTACTGGGAAATATGGCATATGGCCTGCTAAACTGCTTTCCTACAGAAATAGCTAAAGATTGGTGCTCTTGGCACCATTCCCTACAACAGTCACTGGGCTCATTAAAACAGACAGTGTGTGACTGAGTCCATAAGGAAGAGTATTTATCCAGTTGGGTAGAAACAGTAATGAAAACTACAAAGACTAGTGAGAAAGAAGTAGTCAAGGAGACTTCTCCACCTCCTTAACTTCTGTGCACAAAAACAAATTAAAGCAGCACTAAATTAAAACATTTGCTGGAAAAAAAAAAAAAAAAAGAAGCATTTTCTCCTTTTTCTTCATTTAACTTGAGCTGCTGGAGGGTTTTTCCTTGAGCAGGAATATCCTGATGTGAACAGGAAGTTTGTATCCAGCAGGGGCCACTTGTTGCCTGTGTTTAGCCCCAGCTCTATCATGTGGAAACCAAACCTTAGTGCTGCCATAGGATGAGCTCGTGTTCTACAACAGTGCCTTGGAACAACCACAGCTATGTTGTGATGCGATAAAACTGCAATCCAGGCTCTGGTGAGGTTAGAGCAGTAAACCTAAACCAAATATTTGTGAGGTGGCATCACAGGACAGGAAATGTTAAAACAATTATAACGCGACAATGATGATCTGATGTTGCAATAAGACAATCAGATTCAGCAGATGTTTGCATTTGAAAGCAGCTACGTTGTGATTATGTTCTTGCAACACATCCCCTTTACATGCCAGCGCTCTTGCGTGAATTAGTCTTTTAGCCTGTACCGTGGCACGGTGGATGCCTCTGCTCTGCTCCATCACAGGCATTCTCCACACGCTAAGATTACTACTGAGGGCAACACCGGCCTCGTACAATCATGCTGGGAGACGCTGCAACGTTTAGAGCAGTGAAACCTATGGCTCCGTTACACCCTCCCTGAGCGCTCGCTGCGGCCTACGGGCACCGGCACCGCAACGGGCGAGGCGGGTGCAAGGCCGGGGCTCACCCAGGCAGGTGTCCAGCAGCGGGAGAGACGCTGGGCTGAACACACGGGCCTCGTGGGCTGAGGACACGGCTCAGCACAAGGCGGCGGCGGCGACCCCGCGCCAAGGAGAGCGTGGACCGAGCGCCCACGCACACAGGGGGAGTGCGCGCCGCAGGGTCTGCGGGCCGGCCGCGGGCGGTCCCTGACTCCCAACCCTGAGGCGAGCCCCAAGCCGGGCCCTCGCCCCTGGGGGAGAAGAGGTGAGGCCGCAGGTGCTGGCGCCAGTATCCCGCGTGACGGCGCCACGGGTGACGTCACGGCCCAAGCGGGCGTCACGCAACACGCAGAAGCAGGAGCGAGGCGCAGCGGGGGCCCCCACACGAGGCGGGAAAGGAGCTGCCAGCGCAAACTGTTGGCGGCGCCGCGCCCGCCACATAAACCCAGGGGCGAACCGCAGCCGCCCCGCCACATCCGGGTCCTGGGCGGCAACTCTCCCTCAGCGCGCACGCGCCCCTCCCTCCGCCTATCAGCGCCCCCTCCGCTGGGGGGCGGGATCAGAACCGGCAGCCGCCTCTCTGATTGGGTCTCATCCCAGGAGCGCCCGGGGATTAGCCGCCGTTCAGGAGGGCGGGCGTTGCCCGCTTGACGCTCGGCCACTGGGCGCGGCCGCCGGGGAGCCGCCCGCCTCTTTGCCCAGCAGCACCTCCTCGGATGACTTCGGCAAGGGCAAGGCCGAGGACCGCTACTCGCTGGGCAGCAGCGTCGACAGCGGCATCCGCACCCCGCTCTGCAGGATCTGCTTCCAGGGGCCCGAGCAGGGGAGCCCGCGGAGGGCGGTGGGCGCCAGGGCGGGAGGGTAGCGAGGGAGCGCGGTTCGCCCAGAGGCCAGAGGGGCTCCAGCCGGCAGGGACTGGGGCCTGCTGCTCGCAGGGGTCTCCCGGTTGCCTGGAACGGGACCCCAAACCCAGAGGGCACGGGGCTCCAGGATTTTGCCCCTCGGCGATGTTACCCAGGGACGCGTGGTCTGGAGGCCTGCTCTGTCCCTCTCTGCTGCCCGGCAGCCTTGCCCCGGGTGCCCATGCCCGGCCTCAGGGCATGCCGCTGTCGCACGGCAGGGTCTTGTAGATTCCTTCCTGGAGCAGAGCACATCTCAGTAAGGGGGACTTTCTGTCTCCTCATGTGTACCCAGTTGAGATGATCCCAGAAGTGATGTGAAGGACATGTTTGATGTGCTGTTTGCTTTTTGAAATACAACTCCAGTCTGTATAAACACGTGGCAGGAGGCAGTCCCACCTCATCAGTGGTTCCCAGGGGATGGTTAGTAGGAGCTCTGCAGGTTTGCCACTGCTCCCACGCTCCCAGTTGCACTAGATGGAGGAGGAAATCTGCTGGTTACAGTTGTACCTGCTGAAGCTGCAGCCTTGAGATGCTGTTTGGTACCGACTGAGGTCAGGCTAGGGAAGTTTCTCTCCACCACTGTGGAGAATGAAACAAATGCAACCTCACTGTAGCATAAGGTGCCACTCCGGGCCATTATTCTCTCTATTTAATACCAATTAAAATCAGTTAATGTATTTTCAAGCTGGCAACTTCTGTACAATGTATGCACAGAAACATTTGTACCTGACATCTGCAGGTGTCAAGGAAGGCTGCAGACCTCTGCTTGTGGGATCAAGCCTGGATATGCAGATATCTTTATTTCTCAGGATACTCCTGTTACCCCCAATATAAGGGATCCTCACACGAGAAGGGCTTGTGAGGTTAGACTTGGCTGATACCCTTTTCCATTTTAGGTACAGATCCTAGCATGTAAAGGAATCAAATGAAATCTTGAGCAACACAGGTTTTGCCCTGTGGTCTTTAGCCTTGATGGACCTGTGTGGTCTGATGAGGAAAGCCAGGGCTCATCTGAGAGTGGCCACACTGACACATGTCCTGCCTGTCCCAGTGCTGCCCATGCCTGTAATGCAGTGATTGTGCCTTCTCTTGCGTTGGCCCGAGGGTGGTGGTGATGGGGACAGGGAGGTGGGGAATAGGTTCTCATTCTTCTGGGTAGGAGGAAAGGGGCAGGAAGCCTGGCAAGAAGCAGGGCCTGCCATCAGCTCATCCAAATTTCTACAGCCCTGCTGGATGTGTCATACCAAAGGTCTTGTAGATCAGAGCTCGGTGCTCAATGGACTGTAGCCTCTTCTAATGTTTTATGCAGCTGACTGATAGCTGTGAAGCACAATTTTCACCATAGGTTTTCAGCTGGGAGTGGGGGAAATAATCCTTTTTTTGGAGATGCTGCATGGCTTCCTCGCTCGACTGTCTCCTCCCCGTCTCTTCCAAAAGTTGGAAGCCATGCAACTCGCTCCCTGGGAATTTGCATTATCCCACATTTCTAGTACTCTTCCCTGGCTTGCTGTTCTGCATGTGTACACGAGACGTAGTGCCTGCAAGATTGGCTTACGTGTCTGAACAAATAGAGCCTAAGCAGAATTAAAATAGAGGTAACTCGCTTCCTCGGAGAACATTAATGCTCGAAAATAATTGGATGCTGTTTTTCACACTGAAAACGTGTGTAGGTTGCATTGTAAAAGTGAGACTATTTGCTGACCATCTGCCAGCCTACCTGAGTGAGGAGCTGAGCAGACGTGACTGGCATCTAATAGAGGTTCACCAGGATTTCTCTTCTTTGCTTCTCACAGTTTCTAACCAATATAATAAGACACTTACAGCTGGATTCTGCCACTTGTCCTTGAGCAGTGCCTTATTCTGCAAATGATTTTTTCTTCACCAGCATGGCTTGAGAAGTATCTAAAATCCTTTGCCCTGCAGCAGCTGGGAAGCAGAAGTCATTATGGAGGCCAAATTGTGGGGTTTTGAAGCATAGCCAGATTCTGACAGAGCTTCCTAGAAGTATGGTTCAGGATAACTGAGAGCTGAACCAGTGCAGCTGATGTCAAGACCTGCAGTTTGATTTATTTGGCCCTTATGAAAATAAAACTCCAACAGGGCTAAATCCCAAATTCCTCTTTCTTTTTTATTATGCTGGTTATTAGTGGTTTAGCCTTTATTTCCCATTCATTTTCCAATTCAACAGCTGAGTAAAGACCCTTCATGTTTTGGACCCTCACAGCTATAAAAATCATAGATGCACATTACTCTCTACCACTCCTGCCAAGATCATCATGAAAATTTATCCACTTGGAACCAAAATATAATTGCTAGTTCTTTACTCTGCAGATTAATAACAATGACAGATATAAACAGTGTTTTATTTACCTGTCAAAACCATCTGAAACTGCTGCAGCTGTGGGCATATTTGCAGGGCTGCATTACAGTACCAAGAACAAAAGCCTTCATTATAAATTGACTGTTAGGCGCTCTAAGCTTATTTACTCAGATAAAATGACAGAGAATCTCCAAAAGATGTTTTAATCCTGTTTTGATTTTTAAAAAAACCGAGAATACAACAGCCCAAAAGATTTCTTACTAATCTGGCTTTGCAAGTAGGTTTTATTTATTATCAAATGTAAAAACAAAATCAGTAGGGATTTTCACTTGAAATTTATGATTACCCAACACTCACGATACTACTGAGTTGCTTATATCTTTAAGGTACTCATGTTTGTTTGTCTCTTTTATGGGTAAGTTGGTTCTTTAATTTAAAAATGTGCTGAGGACTAGGAAGGACTAAATTTCATTACTGTGAAACTGTTCTGATCCTTGTATGAGAGAAACAAGGGTTGCAGACAAGAAAGAGTGTATCTGATGACCAGGTGATCACAGAATCTGGGCTCCCATATTGAGGTCATGAAGAGGGGGCTCTGCTCAGGTCTGGCAAATGAAAGAGGCAACTGCTTTTATTGAAAAATAGATCTTAGCATTGTGAAAGCTGATGGGCTGAAAGCTGCTCTTGGTAATAGCTTTGCCTTTTGGGGACTTGCTTGGCATTTTCAAAGGTTTCACTGACTCAGTGTCCTGCACCATTGTGTCAGTTTGTTCTGAGACCCTGTGTTGACCAACAAAGCTCAGGGGAGCAAATGAGAAATATTGATGCTGGAGTATTTTCCTCTGTTTTGGTTCATGCTCAGTGTTTGCAGAATTTTGTCTGCTTTCCTGGATCTCTGACAACATTCAGCGAGAGAAAGAAACTAACACAAGCTCAGCTCTTACAAATGTTTCACAGTATTTGGTATAGTTCCAAGTTGAAAGCAAGTCATGGAGAGCAGCAGGAAGAGACATGGGTGAAAAACCCCTTTACATCAGCAGATAAACTGCCCATGTCATAAGGAGTTAGCAGTACTGTGGAGTTTAGGATCTTGGAGGTGGTGTTAGCTGTGCTGAAAATAAGTAGAAAAGCATTCCTAAATGGAACTGAGATCATTTGGAAATCAGCGTGTGTCTCAAGGATTGCTTGTTAGATTGTCACTTAGAGTGTGCATACATCTTTTCTTATTTGTCAGTTTTTGTCTGCATTTCTCTATTTCTCTGTTCCGGGGGAAAAAATGCCATAAAGATGGAGATTTGAAAAGTCAGTGTAGATAAGACTGGTTGGCTAAGGAGGATCAGAGAGACAGACTGTGGACTTTTTTGCCTGAAGGCTGCTAGCTTGAACTTAGCTCAGTATTCAGTAGACACGTTTGAAAATACGCTATTCTTCCCACCAAAGTCCCCTCCAGACTTTAAAAACATCAGCTTATTAATATGAGAACATGAAGACCTTCAAGGAAATTGGAAGGGAAGACAACTTATAATGGATATTAGGACATGCACTTCATGTGATACGTAATTAGTCTGTGGAGCTCTTTGCTGCAGGATGTTAGCAGGACAAAGAACTAGGATTGTAAAGCAGTGTAGTTGTTGAAAACATCTGGAACCATTGCAATTAATGATAACACTTCTAAAAGTAAAATTCCTGCTTCAAGTCTGAAGCCAATCTGGAGATCAGGGTAAGACTATAGAGGAGCAGACCCCTGGAACTGTGATCTCGCCCCCCCGTATTGCCAGCCCCTTGTGCACGGCCAGTGAGATCCACCTCTCCAGGGGCTGTCTGGATTTAACATATGTGTAATGTATCTTCAGCATGTAGACACCTGCCATGATCAGGACCTCTATAGAGCTAAGATGATTCTGAATTACTCATTCTGGATTAACACACAATTTGTGGGTGCCCTATGTAGGTGAATGGTTAGCACCATTAAATGGACATTAGCATGTGTTGTTTGAAGTAACTAGTGAGAAAATCAGCCTTGTTCCTGTTACAGGCACAGGCAAAAACCATCAACAGCTTCCTGCCTGGTAGTGTCTGCAGAGAAGGCATGAACTAAGCCAGGAAATATTGCCACTCTACAGCCTGGTCTTTCCGCAGCACAGAGGAGTGGAGGCAGTCTCTGGGATGCTTGATTTCTGATTTACAATGTTGTAAGATAGAGGAGAATCAGGTACTTCTTTTCTGAAGTGAGACAAAGAGGGGACAGCCTGTAGCAGAATTCAGGGCTGATAATGAATGAGTGGAAGGAAGAAACAACAGAGCAAACAGCAATGCAGCCATGTCCAAAGCCAGGAAAACTCAGGAAGGGGGATGCTGGTGTTAGAGGGGTCTGTCCACACCAGCTAGATGATCAGGACACTGTTTTGAAACATGTTGAATCACATAATGATGGTGCAGGCTTCCCATCCATGTCATTTTCATAGATGTGTTCTCACAGGATTCATTTACTTGGTGTTAGAAGGAGAATCATTCATTGGAAGACAGCCAGTCCTGCTAAAACTGAAGACTAAGAGATGCTGGGATGCAAGCCTTTAGATTTCAATCTATACTTTGTAATTCATGACAGAAGGGAAGGGGAAGATGCTTCCTCTGACATTCAGTCCACCTCTCTGCCCTCCCATCTTTGAATCTCAACACCTCTCTAGCTAACTCTTCTGTTTCATCTGTCCCAGGATCAAACCTATACTGTGCAGGCAGAACAGTTTTGGCTTCAGCAAAAGCTTTGCTTGAGCCATCAGCTGAATGAAGCCCAGGATGACATCTATTTTAAATTTAGACTCTGTTGCCACAGAGTTGATTGGCAAGGCTCCCATTAATTTCAGCAGCAAAAGGGTAGGCATCCAGTAGCAGGGACTTGACCCCTGTATTTCAATAATGTTGTGCACACAGCAGGGTTTCTATAAATAATAGTGAAGGACACTAATCCCATTGACTTTTAATTGCTCCAGGAGACAGGGTTTTCACCTTTTGTGCCTGCTGAAACTCTGATGCCTGACCCATTTATTTCAGTGCCACTAGCTAGCCTAAGGATCACTTTTCCTTTTCTTTAACTTTTCTCCATATAAAAGGCTTCATGAAGGAACTTGTCTATGTTTGTGTCACTGTTTCTTAAATATACATTTCAGGCCATGATTAACAGTGGCTGGTGTCAGTTAGTGACAGAACAAGCAATGCAAAAGCATGTAGCTCCATTGTTTGCATCTGTAGAGTCCCTGTTATTTCCACAAAGGCAACATTTGCTTCTGGAAGGGCTCTGTTCATACAAAACTGAATTGCATTCAGGTTGTCTTTCAAGTAAAAATTCATTCCCAGTGAGGGCCTCCTCTGTGGCAGCCTTTTGCTCACAGTTGTATTTTTCCATTCAAGGTTGGCCCAGTCCAGAAGTCAGGAATATGGTTGTGCCAAAAATATGTGATGCTGTGTGTCCTGTGTGTCTGCTGCCCGTGCCTGCATCACTCTAGGCCAGGGGTAAGATAATAAGATAGACTATAATCACTACTGGTCCATATCTGTGGCCACCCTTTATTAGCTGATTGCCAGAGGAATAAAACCATGTGATGGTGTTAGCTGTTAAGAGTTTACGCTCATCAGCCCTCATCTAAACCTATTGGCTGATTTCAACCAGATTTGGCAGAGAGTGGATATCTGAAAGGCATTAAATTCCTGCAAGTTTCATGAAAACTAGCTGGATAAAGAAGAGGAAACCTAAAAAACATCCTGTTGTGGAAGCGATTATACCACTGGCTGTTCTATGCACTGTCAAATCCATGCAGGGCAGAGCTTCTTATGGAGCAAAAGCTTTAACAGGAATGTGTATCCCATTAGACAAAAAAACCCAACCCAAATCAACAACATGTTTCCATGGGAAGCCAGACTGAATCCTCACAGAATAACCTCATAGCTTTCTCTTTCTCCTTTTCCTTTGTTCATCAGGGTTACTTGCCTAGAATGAACTGGTTGATGCTGAAGACTTTCCTCACCTCTCCCATCTTTTCACATCTAACCTTTTATCCTTTTCTGATTTATCACTGGTTACAGCAGAACAGATTACATTGTTATCAGTGGAGAGTGATGAGTAATGACTTTGTTCTGGTGAGGAAAAAAGCAGCAAGGCCTGGACACCTATGTAGATAATAAATGGGATGTCCCCATGCCCCTCTGTGAAAAGTGATGAGATAAGGCAAAGAGTTGGTGGGCAGACTGTTTCTAGTGGCAGAACCCAGATCCTGAAATCTTCACACATCTTTTCTTCTGTTGTGTTATTTCTTCTTTATGCTCCTTGATGGTTTTCTCTCACCTCCTCGTCCCTCTTTCCTTCTTTGCCAAAGTCAATGGACACATCAGACTTTGGTCCCACCCATCCTATCTGGCTTGTCTGTGTGCAGGTTCTCCTATGGCCTTTGTACATTCTTTTCCAAGCACCCTTTGTTTGCAGATTGACCACTGGTGGCATCACAGCAGTCCCATGAGTTTAACCTGCTTCCTTGGCTGGGAGTGAAGGAAGGGATGGTACAGAATGGGGAGTGCTAAGCAAAAGTATGTTTTATATGTTGTTTTCTGAGAATCACAGAATTGTCATGGTTGGAAAAGGCCTCTAAGATCAATGTGTCCAACCATCAGAAAACAAGCAAACAATCAAAAAAACCCCAGACAAAACAAAACAAACAAAATCCATCTCACCATCCCACTAGAGCATGTCCTGGAGTGCCTCATCTACACTTTCTTTAACACCTCCAGGGATGGTGACTCTACCACCTCCCCGGGCAGCCTGTTTCAACACCTGATTACTCTTTCAGTAAATAAATTATTCCTAATATCTATTCTAAATGTCCCCTGTGCAAATTCAGGTCAGTTACTCTAGTTCTATCTTTGAGAGAAGAGAACAACACCCACTTCACTACAACCTCTTTTCAGATAACTGTAGAGAGCAATAAGGTGTCTTCTCAGTCTCCTCCAAATGAAACAATCCCAATTCCCTCAATCTCTCCTCACAGGCCTTGTTCTCCAGATCCTTCACCAGCTTGGTTGCCCTTCTCTGAACTCATTCCAGCAACTCAGTGTCTTTCTTGTGGAGAGGGACCCAGAACTGAACACAGTACTCAAGGTTTTATTCTTTCCTACATCTGGTGCCTTGTGTTTGTTGGTGAAAACAGGCTGTGATTGGGGAAAACTGTCTAAACTCCATGAAAGATGGAGTAGTTTCATCTTGAATTAATTCCTAATAAAGTTTTATCTCCTCTGTAGAAGAACTTTGTAAGGAACTTACATTATGGTTAGAGTATAGGACTGTCAGCCATACTTTTTACTGTGGAGTCACAGACATTTCAGGGTGGCAAAACCACATGCAAAACAGCTTTGCAGACCAATAGAGAGAGAAAATTAACTTGATGTTCCACCAGTCTGGGGAGCCAAAGACTGCTACAGCCTGTGAGGTCACTTCTTCCATGCAAAAGATCATTAGCTAAGAGTTCCATGTAAGAAGCACCTTCAAAGTCTGTAGTACAATGAGCACTTGGAGGTGTTTGTCCTCACAGGAGACAGTCCCATAGCTGCAGCCTATGAGAAGTCATTCCCTCTGACTACCATCACAACCTCTGCTTCTGTTACTTAATCTATGCACTGATCAAGCCCAAGCACTGGACAATACCCAGGTCTCAAGAGATCAGTCATACATCCAAAATCCTGAGACTAATCTAACCATTTCTTAAGGGTGATCATCTTTCCTGCTCATTTATTCTTGCTTGCCCATTAGGAGGACAGCAGGTTAGTTTTACCATTTCCTTTTTTCCAAGCAGTAAGTAGTTGAAGGTATTAGCCAGTTGCATTCAAATATAGTGAAGATTCATCCTCTGAGGACTTTACAAGTTCAAGTGACATCTGAGGCCATGACATTCTCTATTCCTCTCTAAGCCAAAAAATCACAATTCTGCCTGTGGTCTTATGACATGTTTCCTGGACCTCTAACCATCCTTTGTGTTGTTCTCTGGACCCTCTCCAAATGGTCCATATTTTGCTTTAAATGCAGTCTGAAGTTGGAAACAATTCTCCATCAAGTCCTTGTCAGTGCTGAGCAAAGCAGGAAGGTTTTGAATCACTTTTAACAAATAACAGATGCCATCCATTCCAGGGTGATGTTTGTGCTCTATTCATTCATTCATTCATTTGTATAACAGCAAAAGTTTATTGATTGTTACTCCACTCATGATCCCATATAATCTCCATGTCCTTCAGAACTGTTTCCTGGCCAGCTGTCCTCCATCCTGGCTCTGTGCAGTTAGCATTGCTTCCTTGGTGGAGGAGTTGTACTTGGCCCTGCTGAACTGCATCCTTTTCCCCCCAGTCCTCTGCTCTGCAGTAGCAGCTCCTTACAGGTGGCCTGTAGATGCAGTGAGCATGAATTCTGTTCAGTCTTCTATGTCATTCTTTACTTGAGCACATCTGCCTTGACTCCTGAACAGAGCTGGGAGGAAAAGGCTGGAGCAGCAGTTGTGCTTTTCTTTAAGGATCCCTTGGCTGCCAAAGATGACACTTATGCCTTGGGCTGGTCTTGTCACTGATCACTTAGAGCCATTTGGAGAAGGAGAAGAAAATTCAGCTCATTACTTCAGCTCAGGTATCTGCTCTCTTCCCCCAGTTAAAGCCACTCTCAGCAAGGCTGACCTTTCTTGACAGATGAACTGAAACATTGCTCTGACCATCCTTTTCTCGCCTTCTTCTCCAATCACTTTATCATCAATGAGGTAGCTCACATTTCCTCCACAATCCTCTAATGGGGTACCAAGAAGCTCCTTTCACTTTGTCCTTCCCATCTTTCTCCAGCTTGTCCACTTCCCTTAAGGCTGTCTCTTCAGGGTAACCCCAGATCTTCTTCCTCTTGGACATCTGTTATTCAATGCTCTGGCATCAGCTCAGATTTCTTGTCTCCAGCATTTTACTCCATGTCCATCTTTTTTTCTGCCTTCCCCTTGTGCTGGCACTGTCACTCAGAGCATTAACCCTCCCCTCAGCTTGAGCATCTTTACTCTCATTTCCCAGCTTTGTATTCATGTTGTGCCCAGATCTTCATCTGCTTTCTTTTGGGTTGCAGAGACACTTGCTCAGAACCTCATTTCTTGCCTTCATTGCTGTGTTCCCTTCTCTACTGTCCCAGCACAGGTATTGTCCTGCTTCAGTTGGATCAAAACCAAGGTATGTCGATTTCTTCTTTGACTGGTATTTTGCTGGAAGAAGTAGTTTCCCTGAGAACTTCTACATGCATCTCCCCTTCCATTATTATTCCCTGCCCTTACCCAGGTTGCTCCTTTATAGTTTTTTACTCCAATTCCCAGTCTTTGGGAAGCCAAGAAAGCCCCGTTGATGGATCTGATGCATATGTAACATACGTGCACTCGCATACATACCTTGAATAACAAGCCATGCATTGTCACGCAGGGATCTCACTGACACTTCATCCACATCACATCAGCACCTACCCTGGCAATTTCATTCAGGTGCTGAACTAAATTTCTGGGCCAAACCTGTCCCTCCAAACACCCCATCACTTTTTGTGGTGTCAGGTCTTCCTCTCAGCCTGTCTTTTCCCTTTTATTTTCTCCTTGTTAAGTGCACTACGACCTGTCAGGGTTAAAGGTGCTGGAGAAGTACAAGCAGATTAGTATCCTATTCCAAATGATATTAAAAGAACATTAAGACGGAGTAGATGAGCATTCAAGAAAATTAGGTAATAGTAAAATACTATATCAGAGAGAAGTAATGGTTAAGTAATTAAAGAGAGGGTTTGCATAAGAGGCAGCAGTAAAGTGATGGGTGCTTCTGGCCTGTAGACCATTCTTTATTTTAATACTGTGGTAACCTTTAGACGATGTCAGTATGTCCAACATTGCACCAAGAAGTGAAGGAAAGGCTTTTCTTGCCCTAAAGAGATCACATTTTAGCATATAAAAAAGCAACATTTCCTTAACATTGAAGAGAAGTGATTTCTTACAAGGTTTAGGGCCAGAGGGGGTTATTGGGTTAATCTAGTCTGAACCTCTCTGTAATAGGAGTGAAATAAATTCCCTCAAATTCCTGCTTGAAAATAAATACTTGTGCAAGGACTGGAGAAGAAATATCCCATCTTGATTTTAAAATCTCCCAACAATGGGAACTGTTGTAGTGCCCAAAGAATCTGGAGAAACAGCTGTCTGCATACAAACTTTTTTCTGTCACAGAAAGGACTGTGGACTGTGCACATCCCTAGAAACCAGCTTCAGAAACCCTTGGGCTGGCTGGCAGAGAAGATTTCCCTCATGGAAATAGTTCAGTGTTTGAAGACAGTTTTATTCCACAGCAGATTGAAAGCAAGAAACTTTCGGCCTGGGAAAACACCCATGGGATTCAGCTAGATAGGGAAAACCAGTTCATAGCCTCCTGTGACATATAAGAGCAGAAATGCTGTCACCTATATTTAACCTACATCTGGAATATTTCCTTTATAGATGGGAAGGCTATATCATTTGTAAGGAAAACATTTCTGTATCCCCCATAGCCTGCAGTGAGGACTCCTACATAAAATCCAGCTTGCTAAACTGCCATGACCTGGCCCAGCTGCCACTGTTATTCTCTTTTCCAGTCCTTATGGATTTATTTCTTGCCCTTCTTGCAGACATGTGAAAATTTGCAGGAGAGCCCCCGACCTTTCCATCCTGCAGCTATTCAAGGGATTTCTTCTCTCATCTTTTTTGGTGTTGCCATACAAGAACTTCATCTCTTTGGAGGTGAGCTCAGGTACGTGATGCAAATGTCACGTAAAAGTGATCATTCTGACTGTTATAGTTAAAGTCAAACAAAACCAGACAACCCTGAAATAATTTAGGATGCAGGAAACTTTGGAGGTCATCTTGTCCACCCCCTTACTCAAGCAGATCCAACCAGATCAAGTTGCTCTGGGCCTTGTCCAACTGAAAACTGGATATCTCCAAGGACAGTTATTCTACTCACCACTCTGGACCTCTGGTCCAACATTTGACCTCCATCGTGGTGAATTTATTTTTTTTTTCTGATTTCTTACCAGAATCTTCTGTATTGTCCAAAATGCATCTGTTACCCCTTGCCTTGTAACTATGCATCTTCAGGAAGAGCCTGGCTCTCTTTGCTGTACCTTTCCATGAGGTGGCTGAAGACAGAAATATTTAGCCTTAGCCTTTGCAGTGATTTTAGGAGGAACAATGCAAAAGATAGGATTAAATGCCTGCTGTAGCCCCCCCAGGGTGGAATTTGGATGGGGGCTGATAGTTTTTAATGGTAGTCTGTTAAATAGCAAGGGAAAATAGCCACCCAGCCATATATTGAAGAAGAGAACAAACATCTCCAGCAGTAGCAAAGGCTCATATATTTCTGTTTGTCATAGCCAAGACACTTCTTGATCCAATAATCATTAAACCTCTGAGAGGTGTTACTATTTCAGATCTGAGCCTTATAGAAATATTGGTTGTGGAAAAGCTTGATTGAGCAAGAACTGTTTCTGGTAAAATTGAACAAAAGGATAAGCATAAAAAAAAATAAATCTGTAAATAAGGTTTTCAACTTTGTAAAAGCAGATTTTGAAAAATCAGGAATCTTTAAAAATATGCAATATATCTCAAATTTATGATACATTCTCTAATGACTACCAAAACAGACATTAGTCTCTTTACAACAAAGTATTCTGTTACAGTTGCTGCTTTCTGAAAGCTCACAGCCATTCCTCTTCTACAGGCTATTTTTGCCTTCAGTTAATTTGCTTGGAAAGCAGTTCAAAACCTGTCCCAAGATGTATTTTAATAAAAATTAAAAATACTATTTTCTTTCTTTCTAGCTTGCTTCCATAAACATACAACTTATCCATGTAAGTTATGTTTATAAGTCCATCAGAAATACTCAGAGACATTTAAACATCTTTGCCAATTTCAACCTCTTCTATTTATATACACCTACACACTGGGTTTGTGATGCCATGGAGGGGAAGTCTCGTAAGAGGTCCATCCCTACTAGAGATAAGTCACCATATTCCCAGGTATAATTCAGGGGAAACGTACACTTTGTTTGGCTCCATTGCTCTGAGAACTTCTGGTTTTGCTTCTATGTTTTCCATTCTGTTTAAAACAAGGTAAGAAAAAGATCCACCAGCAGAAGCTGTCACACCCAGCCAAACGATGGTGTTTGCCCTTCAGGCAGCATGGTCATGGAGGATGTTGATGCAGAGCTACCTAGATTGGTCTGAAAACCTTAACCAGCATCTTCAGTAGTTGGCTGATGGCAGCACCTCTTCCCCAAGCCTGCAGAACTCCATAGGTCACCTGATTCTATAGCAAGCCCAACAAGTGGAGAGGCAGATGACTGAGGCAACAACTGTAGACCAGTTAAGCAAGCATGAACAGGGGGAAAGCTATCAGGAATAATTCTCTGGAGTAGGAGGAGGGGCTTTAATCAGAGGCAGCCAAGTGTGCCTGTCAGTGGGAAAAAGAACTAAGCTGCTAGGACTCTTCAGAAGTTTATTGTTGTGGTAAGCCAAGGGAGATGCAGAGACAGCTACAGGCTTGTGAATTTCCACAGAGCAGTCCGAGAGGCTCCACATCAGAGATGTTTTGCAGACGTGAGCTGTACTAATGTGTGTGTGTGTGTGTGTGTGTGTAACTGATCTGCTCTCTGTGTGTTTAGAAGGATCAGAAACATACAGGGCGAATCTTGCAATCTCCTCTGAAGCTGGCAAGAGGTTTGCTACCATAGCATGGCTCTATTTTCTGTTTGGGTTGGATCCAGTTATTTTGCCCTGTAATGGATGTGAGGAGGCCACTGAGATCGGGTTTCTCAGATGGAACAGAAAGTGCACAGGCATGGTCTTGGGAGAGCAGAAGCTGGAAAACACGTGCTCTGCTTCTCTGATCAGCATAAGGTTCTGTTGCACCTGATGGAGCCTCACTCATTCATTCCTGCAGGCGATCCCACCACCATCAAAAGAGCCCAGTGATGCTCATCTGCTCCTCGCTTCTTTGCATTACTCCCAGTTCTGCCCTTCCCCACTTGTGTATCTCATTCCGTAGGATTTATAACTCCATCCCTTTCCAGGTGATGCTCTCCAGCAGGGCTGAGACACGGCAATCTGCCTTTTCTCACCGGATAATCCTCTGCTCCTAAATGCTGTGATTGGAACAGCAGTACCAGCCCTCCTAGGCTACAGGGGAGGTTTTCACCTTCTCTAACTACATCCTGAATGTTCCCAGCTTTTCAGCATGCTCTGCATTTTGGCCTGATTAGGCTATTTGTTCTGTTGTATTGCAGAGACAAGGAGTGGTGCTTAGGCACAAGAAAGTGTGTTCTCGCTGTACCCTGAAAAATAAGAGAAAATTTGCTCAGCTGGAAATGAAACAACCTGGAGTTCAAAACTCACTTCCACTGACAGCTGTTTTGCATTTTCATACATTTACCAGCCATCAGTACTGGCCAAGGACTCTACCCCAAGTTAAATGTCCCTAAGGCACTTAGCTCTGTGTATGCTGAAGATACTGATGAGCCAAAATGAGGCTGTACAAACACACGGAGATGGGGAAAACCATCCAGATCCCTGCTTTTATCCTGTCTTAACCATGTCTTGGACAAATCTTCACCCCCTGAATCCCCTGTGGTATTTGGTTCCCAGGGATGAAATAAAACCCTTGAGTCCTTCTGGACAACACCGTTTGGTAACCCTCTCACACAGCTTCATGTATAATGGGTGGGCTGTAGGATGAATAATAGACCTTCCTGTGATTTACATCCTGTCAGAGGGGAGGGATCTTTCCCAAGTATTTGTCTACCTATAAATGCATATGACATAACTGCTGGGACACAGCTGCACTCACGTGTCTGCCTTTAATCTGTTTCCTTTTAAATCACTGTGTCTACATTGCCTCGAGCTGTTTTTCTTCCCTCCTGAAATGTGCACAGCAGCATTGGAGGTAGGTGTTTTCAGTGTACTGCTCCACTTGCTGATTCCACACCCTCTGAAGCTTTCTTGAGATGATCAGAGGACCAAGAAAGTCGGGGACTTTGGTTCCCAGTAACATACTCCCTGACCCAGTGTGATTTCCCAGCAGCAGCCAGCCAGCCAACTCACACTGCCGCAGCCTGCTCCGATCCCAGTGCTCCGTTAGGCAGGGATTGGCTGTGCACGGATTTGTGGCAGGGCTGTGGAAGGCAGATGCCACATGGCTGAGCCAAATTGGATAGAGAATGAGATTAAGTGGTCACTAGTGGGTCATCATTTCCTGCAGCTTGGTGCCACGGAGCACATGCAGGCTGCTGAGAGGCATTTTTCTGGAGGGCTTTGCCGAGCACTTTGCAGGGTTGGAGACAAAACACACCAACCAAGAGCTCCCCCAGACACAGATGTTCCTATGCAGGAGACTGTCCTTTGGAAGGTGACTACTCTTCACTGTTACTGGTATTTTGTACTCTTAGATCAGCACTTCATCTGTTTCTTCCAGTAGTGTGTGCAGTGTGGTGATTTGCAGTTGACTGGGCTGAATCACAGTGGTGCCTGGATCTGGCTTGTATGTTTTTATTTATTTATTTATTAATCCCTCTATCAGTGCTCTATGTCCACCCACCGAATCTTTCCACCTGGCTGGTCATCTATGATGTTCACCAGGTCATGAAAGCAGGCTCACCTGAAAAGATATGAGGTTGTTTCAGAACATAGGCTTGGTTTAGCCTTGAGCACTTTCTGACACTGGGATCCCAGGGCTGTGAAACAGTAGTGAGCCCTTGCTGGACAATTCAAGTGGTAAAGCAAACTTCCCAGTCAGGGTAGTATTAAACCCACATTAGAAGATCTCTGAGCAAACAGCTCACTGTGGTATAGAGAAAAACTACACAATCTGCCTCCACGAATGCCTGGAGAGGGGTACCTCTGCTTTCTGCAGAGCCAGGGCTTACCTTTCTGCTGCAGTAAAACAAGTAGACTAAAGGGTGTGGGGAACTGAGTAGCAAACATGGTCCTCTCAGATGAGTATATAGATCAGGTTAGAGAGTGAAGGTGGCAGTTTGGTCCCTGGATAGCAAACAGGGCTCAATACAGGCGGAGAGTTACTCACAGCCTCTGTAAGGACACATTTTAGAGTAGTTCCCCCATGGTGACACCTTGACTAGAGGAGGTTCCTCTTCCAGTTCAAGTGGATTAACAAGGATGAGCAGTAATCCAAGGATCTCGGCTTCTCCTCTGAGCTTTGTAAACAAGCTGTAATCCTGGGCACATCAACGAGGCGGGACGCAGTTCTGAATTGCAGACACCTCAACTCGAGTGTTGCAGTGTAGGTGTCTGCATGTGTACTGGGTGTCTAGGCAGTGAAAAATCAAGAGCTTGACTCGTGCCCACACAATGATTTCTTAGTGGAAAACATCTCAAGGTAGGTAACTGTGCCCCTAGTCAATGCAGTCAGTGGAGCTAGAGAGCTAGACACCTACATTTGCTCAGCTGACTCACTGCTGGGGTTCCACTGTCAACATTGACTAGAACTCCAATGATTGTACTTGAACTCAGATACCCAGTGTGCATATAGCTGCTTCATCTAGATACAGTCTGTCTGGACCTGGATTCACCTGTAGTGATACAATACATAGGGCCCTTTCATGCCACTGTAAAGCAGGACTAGAAATCCTCCCCTCCTCCTGGGAAAGCTGTGAGGGATCCTTGCTTATCTGTAAATTACCTAAACCACTTTAAAGTTAGGTGCTCTGCAGACGCTGAGTGTTCACAGTACTCTACGTAAACAGCAAGTTGGAAATGCACGCACAACATGGAAGAGTAGTAAACAGATGGGAGAAGTTGCCAAGTAAGGCCACGCTGAAGCGGGGAGCAAAAATAAGTGTTAGAGACGGTCTGACATTTTTATAGCGAGACAGACGCAGCCAGGATTTGAAGCAGATAGCAATGAAATGAGGTCGAGGAGGTGAGGTGCCTTTTCTTGGCCAAGTTTTTCTCCCGTTGGGCAGTACCTTCTGTGCTCAGACAGCAAGCGCTCCTTGCTGCTGGCCCGTCTGGGAGTCTTCAAGATAACTGAGCTGCAATACAGCTCTGGTGGACAAGGCAGGAAAAGGGATATTGTTTATGATGAGCTGCTATGTGGGAGAAATGAGATTTTAAAGCACAGCCTTGAAGTCACTGGGTTCTACCAACACCGGGCTGAGTTGAACCGGCAACTGCTAATTACTGAGAGAAAAATGATTCACTAAAACTCAATAATAATTGTCTTGCATCTAATTAAAATGGATGATTTACAGTCAAATAGAAAACTACAGTGTTGGCACGGGGGACATTCAGAATGTGACGGACAGCCTGCAGCCTTGCCTATCTTTTACAGAAATTGAGTTCAAAAGTTGTTCAAGATGTACTGTATTTTAATTAGCCAAAGCATAGAGAAGCTGTTCTGCAAACGTAGGCAAAAACTGAATATGAGGACACGGTTCTTCTAGTAAAACCCTGAAAGCCCAGTCTGATGATGCTAACAGCAAAACTCTTCTGGCTTCCAAGGAGTCAGAAGTACTCCTTTTCCAGTGTCCAACTGGAATTGCTAGTGGAAACTCTCTGGGGAGGTGAGAGCATCAGCACAGAGGGTCTCCACAGAGAAATAGTGAGAGGGAGCAATTCTTGGGGTCTGACGTAGCAAATGTTTGACAGGCACTTCTGAGAATTCACGTGTCTGTCAGAGACATTAAAACTATTTCCTGTTGGTGTGATAAGACTGTATGAAATATTTGTTGGGGTTTATCTGAGCGTGGATTATAAGGAAAGCTCTTGCATTTGAAAGGATTACATACTTTGCTGTAGTATATGCTACCTAAGTAGTACTGAGAACAGCTCTTGTGTGTGTGTGCTTCAAGGGAACAGTAAGCTAAAGGCAAATGGTTATTGGTGGTCTTTGGTGTTAATTTGGATGGTTTTCATCTTTTTGGCATCCAGAACTATCTTTTCATATGCACAAAATGAACTTGGAGCCTGTCTGACATCTGATCTGGTGTTAAGACTGTCCTCATTTGTGTGTAAATGGCTCCACTACAGTTCTTGGGCACTGGAGCTCAGGGGATCCTTCTCTGGTTCCCAGCTCACTTTTTAACCTTGAGCAGGTTGTTTCTAGTCTCTGTTTTGGGAGAGATGCCTCAGCAGGTTTTGGGTCTGAATTTCAGGCTGCTGGGCCTACTCAGCAGACACAAATTGCTGAGGAACAAGTCACTCAGCATGTCTGGGAACAGCACTGTCAGTTCAATGGAATGTTTCTGTTTTAAGGAGTTGGCTTGGTTGGCATTTGTGTTACTTTACCTTCCCACATGTTTGTTGATAAATCCTTGTTATTGGGACATTTCTGTTTGTAAAGCACTTTTGTAAGTAGTTCAACACCAGTGTGGGACATGCTCTTCCCTAATGTGATGGTGGCCTCCTGTTCATCACCCCTTTTTCTCTCTCTTGCAATTGCTTGAAAGTTCCCTTGAGCCCTTTCTTAGCTGGTTACCCTGGACTCTAAATAGTAACAGCCTTAATCCAGGGGACTTCTCTAATCCTAAAGTCGGAGTGGGAGGCATGAGTGATTTCTCTGAGCAGCAAAACCATTTATGCAAAGTGTTTCACTCTCTGAGCAGCATCGTTGAGGAAGGATGAGATTAGAAGGATATCACTGGTGAAGTGACTAGGAGATTTATCTTATTCATAGGCTTGGCTTGTACTTAAGGAATTTACATTATTGGGATTTTTAAAAATCTGAGCTGCCTGAATCTATCCTTCCAGCAGTGTCACAGATACCCAAGTCTTGTTTCCTTTCTAATTTGTACCCTCCAGCACCAACACATCACTCCCATTGCTTTCTCTGTTGCCTTTCCACACCTTGTTTTCAAGTGCTAGGAGTACCAGAGCATCCCCCGAGTCCTTAAGAGATTATCATAAAGCAATTCAGTGTTAAGACACTTTCCCAAGTATTCAACCTTTTTTTTTTCTTTTTCTTAATTAATTTTTTCCTGATTTGTCTAGTTAATACTATGGGGAAGGAGAAAGAGGGATGCATCTCCCTCTGACACTGACATGTCTGGATATTTATAATAAAGAAGAGTTAGATCTCCTTCAAATTTCTAGGTCAGGGATCCCCTCTAGAGAGGGAGCTGGGCCAGACCATAGGATGGAGATAGATATTTCTGTGCATCCTGAGAGAAAACCTTCAGGAGGACAGACCTCAGGGAGCCTTTCCTCAGCTGAGGTCAGGGATGAGAGCTCAAGGCCTCAGTTCACAACACTGAGGGAAGTCCTGGAGTGCCTTTGGTGCACTAGAACTCCATTTTCAGCCAGACTACCTGGGAAATTGTATCAGTAAAACCTCTCACTCCTTTGCTTATGAAGAATGACACCTTACTGGGGGCTTCAGAGAGGTGACAGGACTGGGCTGGATGAGGAGTGGGGATGACTGGGCCAGCACAAATGAGTTTCTCTGGGGAAAGGCTGCATGGAACAAGGTAAGCAATGCTGGAAGATAAAATGTCCATGGTGAGCAAACTCAGGCTAAAGTCAGTTCAGAAACAGTCCTGCCAGCACAGTGTCTTCCTGCTCAGCAGTTGAGCTAGGACCAGCAGAGACATTCCCAAGGGATAAAAAAAGATGTCGCTGAAGTTGAAGGAGATGAGGTGGGTGTCACTGAAAGAAGGTAAACCCTAACCTACAGACATTTCCTCAGTTTAAGGATGGCTTTCTGATCTCTTGATGGTTTGTGTTTGTGAGCAAGGTGAGCTAGTTTATACTCATACAGATATAGTGAGCAGCTACCTCAGCTCTGCATTTCCACCCTTTGTGATCTCTAGTACCAGAGACTTGATCCAACAAGGATCAATGGGATTTAAATGTTCCTTTGCTTTCAGTTGGAACAGTTCACTGATTTGACCACCTGGGCACCAACAGCACCAGTGAAGGGGCAGGGCTGGACAGTAGTGCAAGGGGGAGGTGGCACCACTGACTTGGGCTTAAGCTGTGAGTGGAATTGCATTCTAATACCAAGAATTTAGCAACTCCCTTCTAGCAACAATTAAGTATAAGGCATTTGAAGATACACTGCAACAGTTTCAAGGGGATTATTCTAAATTCAGCCCTGTGAGCTAAAGGGTACTTTGGGCTCAGCTCTTCAAAAAAGAGAGCTCCCTGACTGGCCTGACATTTGAATATCTGTCCCAGGAGGGAGTCTCTTTTACCTCTGTAAAAGGGAAAAAAACCCCAAACATTGGCACTTCTGGGCATGGGGCCATACCATGTTCATTCCCATATACTTTACTTTTTTTCCCAAATGATACTGAAGTTATTCCCAGATCAGGGCTGCAGTGTCTTCTGGCCAGCCAGGGAAGAAGGGATATGCTAGGGCTGTATGAGGTAGTTGTAGGCTGCAATTTCATTTAATCCTTAGTACCCAGCAAGCACCCAGTACAAAAGAGATTGACCATCTGAACTAGTCCAGTGGGGCCTGCTAAAATATTGAAGAGGCAGAAGCACATGATGTGTATGGAGAGGTGGAGGGAGCTGGACTTGTTCAGTCTGCCAACAGGCAAATGAAAAGGGAAATCTTCTGCCTTCTGGTACTTGAAGTCAGATTACAGAGACCAAAGAGCCAGAGGGGCACAGCGAAGAACAAGTAGCAATGGCAGGAGTTCTTGCAAAGGAAATGCTCATTTGATAAACAGAAACAAAAACCCACAGTGAGAGCAGTGCAGCACTGAGCCAAGGCACCAGAGATGTGGTAGGATCTCATTCCTTGGAGGTATTCAAAGTTCAGCTAATGAAGCCCTGAGGACCCTTGAAGCCCTTGTCTGAGCAGGAGGTTGGACTGAAGAAATCCAGAGACCTTCCTCAGTCTAAATTCTGCAACCCTATGAAAAATTCAGGGTGAGAGGACTGAGAAGTGGTTGCAATGTCACTGCTTGTAGGCTTTAGACTTCTTGTTCTGTAGAAGGGTGTTGGAGGTGGGAGGAGATTTTTACACACTTAAATGTTTCTGCCTTTGGATGTGAATGTACCTGCAGCTGTCTCAGTGGTGTTCCAGCTTTTGTTTATTGACCTTTAAATGTCTGAGATGGCCCACTATGACAGCCTGCCCTAATGAGCACACCAAAGCCACAGCCTTTTAAGATGGTAGCAGAAGACCTGGGCATCACTGGTGCCCGGGTGGTGCCTGCTCTTGGCTTCCCACTCGTGTCAGTGGGGTGCCTGCTGTCATCCTTCACCTGCTGCACCTTTTAAGATCAAATTATTGTAGTACTGATGAAAAATGGAGCTAGAAAGGGCTGGATAGAGCTTCTCTGTGCCTTGCCTGTGCCTCTAGAACAGCCCTGCATTATCCTCAATCTCCCATATCATACTGCTTTTTCCCACCCCATGGCCCCATCCAATTCCCCACTACTCACTTTTCTCTTTGCTTCCAAGCCTGTCTCTCCTGCCTTTTCTCTCTTCTATCCCTCAGACCCAATGCTCTGACCTGGGCAGAAGGTCTCTTCTGTCCTCCTAGGGGTTGGCAGCAGAGTGGGACTGGTGATGGAGCCACGCTCTAAGGTCCATTTAGCTCCCATGGTGAGATCACCCTCTGATGAGTGTGAGGCTGAGCTTGGTGCCTCTCTCTCCTAATCCCCTACTTCCAAGCAGAGATGGAAATAGGTTCCTCTAAGCCTGTCCTGCTTATGGAACCATGAAACACCTGGAAAAACTGTGCCCAGCTGTTTTGCTGCCCTTTCTCCATCAGACAGCAAGGAGGGGAAAGCTGCCAGGAATGAGCTTTGACCAACCTGGTTTACTGCAGGATACCCCTGGTCTCTTCGGTGTAGCCTCAGGTCATCAAGGCCTTTACTTTAAGTATTGCTCCCCATTTCATCTTACTGGGGAATCCCTGTAACACATCCCCAGTGACTGTCACCTCAGAGCAAAACTTAGCAGTACCTCTCTTGACCCCATTTCTCAGAGCCTTCCCAAGCTCAGTACTGCCGACTCATCACACTTCTCACTGCCCTCACACAGGGCTCTTTCTCCTCTGTCACATCCCCATCACCTGCACAGTCCACTTCCCCCAGTAGCTCTCCCAGCCCAGGCTCCAGAAATGGTCCTTCCAGGTGCCCTCCCTTCATCTTCACCTTCCTCCCTGGCAGGAGTGTGGGAAGAGAAATCAGGCAAAACCTCTCCCTGTAGAGTGGGTGTGCTTAATTTGGTGTTTGTTTTCAGTGCCGTCTGCTCAGTCACTGCTTAATGGAGTTCGTTTGTGATGTTCAAAGAAAGAAAAAAAAGTGATACATCCCTGCTCATCACTGCAGCATCTTTTTTCAAGGGGGAATACCTTCCCTGTTTGCCCTGGATGTCTGTGAGGTTCAGCTACCAAAAGGCTTGATTGTGTTCACCTGAAGCTTGCTTTGAAATGCTCCTTCTTTTCTCCACCAAGGGAGCTAGTGAAAGATTTTACATGTGATCATGTTTTGCCGAAGGAGAAAGAGATGCAAAAATGCAGCCTGCCCTGGTGGAGAAGCTGGGCAAAGAGGATGGCTCTGGAAGAGCAGCATGGGCTCATCCAGCCTGGTCTAGCCATCATAGTAAACCCCCAAATCTCCTGAGCATGCCCAGTACCAGTGAACAGGGAGTTTCCTCCCCACTGCTTTTGCTGGGGACAGGCCCTGAGCATCCCTGTGCTGGGGACAGCCAGGAAATCTCAACTGGTTTCTAGCCTGCCCACAAGTCTGGGCTATTTAAGATGTGTTTTGTGTCCAGAAAGTCCTTTATTTAACCCAAGTGGGCCTTCAGCCTATGAAAGTGTGAAATAGTTGATTCATATTCCTTTAAATTGCTATTACTTTCCTCTTAAAATCTGCCTCCCATTCTCCTACATAGCTGACTTTGGATTAGGTGCCACAACCACCTTGTCCCTGGATAGGGGCATCTTTCTTGGACTCTGTGTGGGGTTTGGTAGCAGCCAGCGGGTTTGCAGAGGAGCCCTTTGCCTGACCGTGGCGTGAGCTTCAGCTCCTGCTCCAGCTGCTGTGAAGGGAGAGACTTTAGGGAACAGCTACGAGGTCTCGGGAGAGCCAGACCCAAGCAGAAGTGTGAAATGTGACTGTGCCGATGGGTGAGGGGGAAGGAAAGTGTGTTAATGCTTTCAAAAAGCACCACTGGGCCACGGGCTTCATTTCTCAGCCATCCACCTCACAGCCCTACTCGGCAAACCGCAGCTAGTAACACCTCCCTCCATCCCTCCCTCCCTCCCTCCTTGCAGCTGGGAGGCAAAACGAACCGCTGTGAAACAAAGAGTCCAAAGGGTCTATGAAGAAGCCTTTCCACGGTGTAAATTCTCACTTGTGACTTATTTTAGGCTTTTGACAGAATGTCAAATAAAGCAGAGGAGCCTCCTCCCAGCGCTGCGAGCCGGGTGTGTGTGCAGAAGGCAGATTTTGGCTCCCAGCTGGCGCCGCTCCCCACAGCGTGAACCCAGCCTTGTGCTTCTCCAGAGGGCAGGTTTTGAGGCTCACTAGGAGCAAAGGGGTAGCAAAGGAGTAGCTCTGCCTCCCCCTGCCTCTGTGCCCCCACCTTCGTTCGCCTGCTGCCAGGAGCAATTAGGAGGAATGACTTTTGTTCTGGGTCTCTTGCGGCAAGGCTGCTTCTCGCTGCTGAGTGTGGCGTAGCTCAGGAATCTGCTGGGGCTTTTGAAGGGGTGTTGCCAGGCAGGGTAGGACCAACAGGTTTTGTTTGAAAGAGGATGAATGTGAAGCCAGGAAGGGGCATACAAGCTGGGGAAAGGAAGGAAGGAAGGGTGGTGCCAAGAAGAAACCTCTTCCCTGGTACTGGGAAGCTGGCGTTAAAAAGCCCTGCTCTGCCAGACACCTCCTGTGTGTCCCCCAGTGAGTCTCTGCCCACACACAGGCTCCTGCCTGGGCACTGGGGACCCTGTGCTGCCCCTTCTCCTGGGTAGATCATCAAGCTAAAGCAGTTGGCAATTACACAGCCCTCAGACATCATGAAAGAAGGAGATGCACACACACATGCCCAGGATGGCCACTATTAACCTCACCTTATTTTATATATTTTTACAGCTGCAGCAGATGTCTCTGTGTCTCCCTGGAGGGACATTAGGTACTTACAGCCCTTTCAGCTCAGACAGATCTGCCTAGAGGAACTGATGGCTTTGGCCCCAGCTCCATGAGGCTCCCTCCTCGTGGGCAGGATGATTCAAGTTGGTCAAATCATCCCTGACCTGAAAGGGACTTGTCTGCAAGTGCGGCTGGGTTTTGGCACCTGGGTCAGTGCTGGCAGACACTTGCCTAGCTCTGATTGCAAGCCTGGGACGTAAATAAGATGCAAGTAAGAGGATAAATATGAAAGGATATGCTGGGAAGCCCCACAAGAGGAAGTAAGGATATTATTATTGATTAATAAAGGTAATAACGATGGCAGCTATCGACTCAATCTTGCAGCATCAGGCACACCAGTCATGTTGTGCTAGTGCAGGAGGAGCGAGAGGTGCAGCAGCCCCTGCATGCCAGTCACACAGCTCATGTGCTCTCACCAAGCTGAACCAGAGAGAGTGGTTTTGTAAATGTAGCCTGAATATCATAAGCTAAAGTGACATGTAGGATTTTCCCACTATGGTCACCTGGGGAGCTGTTGAAAGCAGTAGTCCAGAAATATTTTTGTGTGGAGTCAGCCCAGAGGGCAGTGTCGTTGCTGGAAAATGTGCTGAACTGGGGGAGCTTTGGAGCTGGCTGGAATTGTCTTGCAGAACATGAAGTGGGGTTTGGTGTCGGGGCAGTGCTGGCTTCCATTCCAAGGCTCTCTAGCAAACTGCTCTCCCCTCTTTTAAGGTCCCTACAGAGGAATGCTCAGTTCAGAGAAATCCATCACCCACCCTCCTGGTGAGCTCTGCATATAGTCACATGGTGGAAGAAAAGACCTGTGATTTTCACTTGCAGTGTAGCCATCTCTGCTGTGGCCCAAAGTGATTTTTTTTTCACCATCAAAGATTATTTTACTGGTTCCTGCTTTATGACAGAGCTCTCCCTTTATAGCACATGGGTCTTGTCTGAGCATCACGTTGCTGGGCACCCCAGGTGGTGGATTAGATTGGCTTTGAGCAGGGACTCAAAGCAGCCAGGAGTGGAACACCCTGATGGGAAGCTCTGTCACTCCCTTGCTCTGCTTTCATTACCCCACATAGCCCCATCACGGGCTGCCCAGCTCTGGCCCTGCCTCTCTGTTCTGCCTTCCTGTGTCCTCACTGTCTTGGCTTGCAAAATGCTGGTACTACATGGAGGGGTGTGTGTAAAGGGGCATTTCCCCACTTCTGGAGTTGCTTAATAGGGTAGGTTTGGTTGGTGGAGAGCCAGTGTCCCTGGCACATCCCATCTCTCTGCAGTTTCCAGCTGCTCTCTTTGCCTTGCTTGTGCCTCATTTTCCCCATATATGAAATTCAAATGAGAGTAGTCAGTTCTGTTAGGTACTAGGGTGCTTAACGTATTAAAGATTGCATGTCTCCTGGATAGCCTTAGATGAAAGCACATGGAGAACAGCTCCACATTTTTATTAAATGCATTTTCTACCATTCATTCTGTGCCACCTCTCCAAAGCCACCGAGTCCCCTGCAGATGAGGCAGAAATTTTGTACCAAGAAGCCAAGCCAGCCATGGGGACCTTACTGGCATCATAGCCACCCCTGGGCTCACCGTAGGTCACTGTGCTCAGGGCTGGGCACAGCTGTCCCTGGAAATGCCATGTAGCAGGAATTCCTTCTGTCCTGTGTCATCATACACAGCTGGCTCCCCAGCCATGGTTCCAAGGCAAGAGATGCTCACCACGGAGCTAAACACTAAATGTCCTGGCTGTCCTCTGCTTTGTGACCCCCAAACTCCTCTCCACCTGGCCCCTTGGCAAGGCAGGTAGCTTTTACTTGGGAAAAGACTACCAGGATGCTGCAGCAGCTGCTGGCTTGGAAAACAAGTTACAAACGGCCCAAGTAAGAAAATGCAGGGGCTGTGGGGTGGCCGCAGCCCTGACCTGGATAAGAGGCTTATGTGTGTTGTGGTGAGCACTTGTGGCCGCAGCACAGGAGCAGCTCACGTTTGCTTTGTCCTCTCATCCCCTAAATCTGATTTAGGGTGGCCTCATCTAGGAGGAAGCACACTTATTTCCCACTGCTTTGGTCTGTTTCAAGGCACTCCACTGGCCACCCTGCTAGTATACGGATGTATGTGTGTGTAGCAGGGTGTTAAGCCCTTTAGAGCATGAAATGTGATAGCTCTCCCTGCACGCAGTGAACTGGGGCTGCAAAGGGAGATGGAATTAATTGTACCAGCAGTAGAAGTTGATTGACAGTCAGTGTCATGGCGGTGGGGAGGCAAGTCCACAAACCTTTGTCAAAAAGATGGGAATCAGCTTAACCAGGAGGGGGTTTCTACAGCTCGTAGGTGGGCAGAAAACATATCTGTTGGCAGTAGCACCTGGAGGCACCCGTGGCGTTGGAGGTGTTAGAGCTGCACCCACTTGGGTGACATCCACTCTCCTGGGCTTCCCAAGGGTGTGGAGAAGGGCTTGTGGCAGAGCAGCTGGGATGTGCTGCCTGACAAACCTGGTTTAATGTGGCTGTAGGAAAGGGGCCACAGACAAATCCTAGTCTGTGAGTGAGGGCTTGGGACTGAGCTGAAATACCAAATTTAAAAGTGAATTTTGGAGGTAGCGATTTTCAGAAGTAGCTGCCCTGGCAACTGAGTCAGAGAATAAAGGACTCTTAGATGCTCATCCTGCATGATTTCCAGCCTGGCATTTCTGGTCCCAGAGAATCCCACTGTGCCAGGGCAGGGTAGAGCACAGTGCCTGTCAAAGTTGTTTTTACCATACCTTAGACAGCATTGATAACTAATTTCCAACCCCCTAGCTCTCTGTGGAAGACTTTATTGAACATCTCCATAACCCTAAAAACACTTTACACTGACTCAGGGTTATCATCAGGGCCAGATCCTCAGTGACTCCAGCTTGGTGTCTTTCCCTCCTCAGTGCCACGGAGAGGTTTTATTGCATGCATTGGAGATGTGACCACCCAGGCTGATCAGTCCAAGGCTGGTAGTCACCATAATGACAAATTACCCCATAGCTCTGCCTTTTGTTACAGGGCTATTGCCACCATGTCCGTGACATAGAGATGAATCATTCTGCCCAGCAGTAAGGCACAGCTTCCTCCAGAATGGCTGCTGGTTACTCATGCACAGCAGCAATTCCTGCTGGCTTAGTGCTCCAGGAGTGGCACCTCCAGCTGCTGCTTTGAAACGCAAGCAAGGGGTGATTTAGACCTGCCCCATGCTGTAGTACAGTGGAGTTGAGCCCCTAGACTGGTAAGAAAAAAGGGGCAGCAAGTTGTCCCTGCCCATCTACAGACAGCAAGGTCTCCACTGAGCATAAGGAAGAACCAGAATTTCCTTCCTTGAATTAAAGTCATTTGGGGAGATCTCAGTGGGAAGCAGGACTGGGCAGGAGGACCCCTGGAAGGCAGGGTCAGGCAGGAAGACCCCCTGAGCCTGGCATTTGAATAGCTGATTCACTGCCTGACACAGGAAAATGAACCAGGGCTTGTCTGCACCAGAGACTTTCTGCCCCCCCTCCCCACCCTGCACTAATCTGGTCTGGCAGGGGAGGCAGAGTGAGGTGCCAAAATGCTTTTTTTTTCTTTTCCTTTTCATCCTCTTTTTAAATAGCAGTTCAGCTGATGGGCAAAACACGGTCTAGAGTAGCATTTCAGGCAGCAGAAAATTAGTTCAGCTTTTACCCTCATTAGCTGATTGCCAGTAATTAACATTTTGTCATTAACTACAGATGTTTATGGCCTGGAAGAGAAGTTTGGGTGTCTCCACATTAGCTCTCAGAAATGCACTGATTATCTTCATTTAATTGGCTGCCTGTGCCTCAGTTTCCTTATCTGCTAAGGGGAAAAGAAGGTTATAATGACTCACTCCCTCTACTTCACATCCCAGCCTATAAGGGCTGTCAAAGAAGAATGTGCTGCCATTAGATGTGGGTCTTTTTAGGGAGTTCAGCTCCAGGAAATGCAGTTTTTCACTCTTTCTAGATTGCCAGGCTTTTCCTTTAATGAGCCTCATTGTCTAATAAATCATAATCTCCTTGGCATTAAGTGACTCTTCATTGTGACCTGGAGCTTTATTCAAACGATTGTTTTCAAATAAGTGTGGATGCCCACAAGTGCATTTATGCCTGTTTTGTGGCATGAATGTGGCATCTGGTTCTTTTGCATCTGGATACTCTAAGGTGTCTTAAAGAACCATAGCTGGGCCCAGGTGGACCATCACATCCTGCTACTGGTCTGAAAAAGCTGGCACTTGGGTACCAAATCCAGTGGCAACTGAGGATGGCTAGCAGTCATTCCTGCCACCCTCATGCTTTCTCCGTCTTTGTCAAGCTTCCGTATCTCCTTGGGTTTCAGAACAAATCCTTCCAAGCTGCTTGTTTTCTCATTAAAATAAATGTATGTATGTAGCAACTTCTTCTGGAAGAGTAGCAAATTCGTGTGTGCAGCTTGGTATTTCACAGCTGTAGTGGGAAATAAAGCCAGGTGGAATTTCATCAGGAGACCTAAAAGAGAGCTCCTTCTCCCCTCTCCCCACTTCTGCCTGGGGCACTGAGCACAGCTGTGGCTCCCATCCTATCCCCGCTGCAGCAGTGGTGGCCCCAGAAGACTTGAAAGGCAGCAGCACTCTGCATAAACGTGTTTCCAGGAGGCTGCTGTGTCACTGAGCGACCAGGGAGCCTGGGTAGGTAGGAAGAACTGGAAAATTGAGCACGATGCCGCGCCAGTTTTCATTTCAAAGCGATTCCTGGTGATCTCCCCAGCACGGTTCTCTCCCATTTCTGCCACTACTGCTGGGAGCCTCAGCGCTCTCTGCTTACCGGCCGTTCCTCCTCTGCCTACGTGGCAATCAGCACCTTTTGATGCTCTTTCTCCGCCTTGGAAGGGTGCAAAGCAGAGACTGACAACAGAATAAAAGGCCCCGGGGATCAAGCAGTGCCGCTTTTTCACTGCTGCACTGACTCCGAGTCTCTTTCTGGTGGCTCCACGTACAGGGCTGTACACCAGTGTCTCTTCCAGGTACAGCTCCAGCCTCTGCAGGCTGAGACAAAGGCTTCTCTCTGTACGGGCAGAGCGAGTTTGCTTGTGCCAGCAAAATGCATGTGGACAGAGCCCCGCACAGCAGCCCCTCCCGCACAGCAGCGAGCCCTGCACAGCAGCCCTGTGTATTTATATCCCAGCAGTGCCCCAGCCACGCCGTTAATAGGTGTCAGCATCGGCACAAGCAGATTTGATGCTCCCCGGGGAGAGCTCATCTGAAGGATAGGGACATGAGGGCATTGCAGTACCCAGCCTGGGGCTGCTCAAGCACAGCATGGGAGTGTTGGTGTCAGAGTACAGGGACAGGCTGTTGTGCTGAGGGCAGGAGGTGGGAGAAATAGGGTTTCTACAATAACGCCCAGTACTTGTGTTTTCTTGCCCTTGCCCCTGCTTAATTTCCTCGTCTTCCCTGAGGACATCACCTGCTGAGTCTTTGGGCCTGTTTTTCTATGTGACATGCCCTGGCTTTGACAGATTCAGTCCAAGTGTGGCGGAAAACTCTTGGGGCAGCACTGGGAAAACATAACAGCACAGAGACTACCATGACATCTCAGGAGCAGCCAAGACGAGGGAGTTACTGGGCATCCAGATAAATCCAAGGAGGAGTTCAAGGATCAGCCTTTAGTGGGGCCAGTGTGTGGCCAGAAGCCATGTCACAGCCACATGTAGCACCAGGTGACTGTGGAGGGGCAGGACTCTGGTGGCTGTCTGAGCTACGAAGAGCATGTTCACACATGGTGGGGAGCTGCAGGTCTTGGAGCATCCCATGCTCTCCACATCCCAGTCAGGATGGGTGCATGGTACAGTCACATCTGATCTCATGTCACAGCAATGACCCCATGGACATGACTTGTAAGTCCCAGTGGCTTTATTAGCTCTTGCTAGCCTCATGGCTTAGTTCTCTAGCTCTGCCCTGTGAGCAGTGTCCTGCTGGGGTGGCTTTGCACAAGGCAGGAATCCCTAGTCCCTGGCTTTCCCTCTGCTCTTGGCAGATGAGCTTTTCTCATGTAGTAAAACTTCCAAACACCTACGAGATCCCTGTGGAGTGAAAACTCCCAGTCTTCCTTTTGGTGAAGTCTCTGCTCCTCATCACACTGCTCAAGTCACCTAGGGTGACAGAGCTGCTTTGCAGGCGGAGAGGGAACTCCAGAGGAACCTGGTAAATGTTCTCTTCCTGCTTGTTAGATGTCTTTGAGGCAGGAGGATCCTCCACCAACAGCCTCAGCATACAATGTCTCCAGTGCTGCCACCCTGGTCCTAGGTCCATGGTTTCCAGGAGGGGAAGACCATGGATCTTTTGTGGTGGTCTTGAAGAAAAGGGTGCATCAAAGCTGATCAATACTGCTTTCTTCTGTGCTCTGAAGTCAAATTCTTTGGTGCTTAATCATGTGAACTGCAGTAATTTCCAGAATACCAGGCCATTTCTGACACTTTGTGTTCTCTCCATCTTGTGTGGATACTCCACTCCAGAGTCTAATAAGGAATATAACAGTCCATTGATTTTTCTGCATTGGTGGTTTTGAATAAGGTTGCTCTCTTCTACACATTCCCCTGTTTTCAAGAGCCATAAGCAAACTGATTATCTTAGAGCCTTCCAGTCCTTGCCAAATTTGGCTGAAGGTTACCAGTGACTTTGCAATGAGTCATTGAGTGGTATACACAGACCCGTGTGTTACCAGCACTGTGTCCTTGTTAGCCTCATTCCCATTATAAACCATGCTAAATGCCTCCATGAAGCCTCCTTCTTTAAGGCTTGAAGAGCTGGGGGCTCTCTGCATAGTACATCTCTCCGTGGGTTCTTTAGTGGCTAATTGCTTTCACTGTTTCAAAAAAAAAAAGCACTTTATTTCTAGATTGTATCCACCTGCCTTCATCTTCCATGCACTGGATCTAATTCTTCCTGTCTACTGGATTATAAAGCCTTCCACTGTTAAAAAGCCTTCTCCCAGTGGTAGTACTTAACAGATTGCAGTCATGTCACGTCTTCACCTTCTCTTCATTAAGCTAAGCAGATTAAGCTTCTCTTTCCACTCACCAGAGAGGCAGGTTTTCCCAAACATGGATTCACAGCTCTGCTTTTCACCTCTGAAATTGTAGGAGGGTTGTGAGGAGTCAGGGTACACTCCACATGGTGCAGATGACCAGACTAACCTCAAGACATGGGGATGAGGTACAGGCTGTGTTTGAGAGGCTAAACACACTCTGTCTGAGATGCTGGTTTGCCAGACTGATCCATGGAGCTGCAGTACAGTATGGTCTTGGAGACCTCTCTTCTTCGCTGTATCACTTTCCAAGATGTATTTACAGGAACTGAAGGTAAAATAACATTTCTTAACTTTCCCAACTTACAGTAACTCCTCTCTGCATCTGGCAGCCCTTGGGTTAATCTCATACTTGGAAGTTCTGATTTGCAGAAAACTCCTGTTTATTTCTTGTGTATACTTTGTTAAGGGTAGGCCCATATGTCCTGTCTGCTCATCTAGCGTGAAGAGGATTGACACAAACGAATGGTACCATCCACAGCTTGATCATACTTGGCATCCTTGCATTTGGCAGAGGCCATGGAGATAGTTTTAAAAAAGAAGAAGAAAAAACTGTAAGATGCTGTCAACTCTTCTTTCCTAAAGGGCTTATTAGAAAGTAGGTTGTAAGAATCTGCTCGCCATTTTTGTGATTCGATCAAGAATACCCAGCAGGGATGAGTGAAACAATCTGGAAGGAATAAGAATTGATCCAAAGCTCAGCCTGAAACTTATTGAAAGTTTGTAAGTTTGAGCAGCTTCACATAACTGTTCCCATTTCAACTTTCATGAGATCCTACTTTGCTAACACTGGGAGCAGGGTCCCAAATAACACAACTGCTCTAGAGCCAGGACATGTCCTGCCTGACCAGACATGCCATTTTGAAGAGCATCTCTGCCTCTGAATTGCTGGCCGAGCCACTCCTTGATCACACATTCCTCCCTCAGTTTAAGTGCACAGTCTAACATGCTGTGGTTGTTAGAGCAGTGGATGGGATGTCTCTGAGCTGGGAACAGAAAGGTATCCTGTATCTTTGCTTGATGTTGTCTGCAAAACATGAACCCTCTACTAGCTGATTCAGCACACAGATTGTTTTGTATCAGGTCCCAAAACCTTTCCCATTCCCTTCTTTCTGGGAAAAAAGCTGACCAAACTGTGCAGAGGACTGAAGAGTCTCTTGAGACTCAGAAATCCTCAAGATGTTACAGATTTAGTGAGGGAGAAAACTAAGCAGAAAACAGCTTCAAGCTTCAGGGTTGTAATAGAAGGAAGAGTTAATTGTTGGAAGTGACCGCAGTGCCACCACAATGGGTCTGTCTATTCCTTGGTACCCTTCCAGTCCAGGCCCAATGAAGGCATCTCCCACATGCCTCTGGTCTCCAGTGTGATGTTGGGGCTTGTGTTTATCTCAAGAAGATTGCTTTCAGTCGGAATGTCAATGTTGTTCCCACTGTTGGGCATGGAAGTTCTCATCATGCTTTTGGAAAGGACATCCAAACAACCGTGTCCTGGTGAAAGGGCATCCAAACAAGTGTCTGGGTCACTCTCTAGGCTGGGGAAATCACTGCAAGTCTCCTAGACCTCTCCTTAAGAGTTACTAAATTGTGGTAAGCCAGCCAACAATAGTGACATTGAGGGAAAATTGCTACTTTTGGTGGCAGTCAACTTCCTACCTGCTTTGAGCCCTCAGCTGCCACATTTCCAGTTACCTTTTGACGTTTGCACACCTCGTCTCTATGTGTCAAGTAAGGGAGTTGCACACTGAGCAGGAAATCTGATGCCTTCAGGTGGCACTGGACTTTTCCAGAGGAAGAATCTGCTCTCACAGAGTGATATGGTGATGGTTGGGTGGCAGCCCAGGATGTGCCTCTGGTGTGTCACAAGTGGTTGTAGATTTTGATGCCTAGTGCGTAAGATACAAGGTGACATGTTAATTGTGGAACTGTGCAAATATTACTGCGTAATGGGGACCCAGCTGCCTTTCTGTTCTGTTAGTACAGCAGACATGAAAGATCCGAGGTAGCAAATGGACTCGGTTTCAGTGTTCAGACTAAAAATAATTAATCCTTATGAATGCCAAGAAAGAGTTTAAGGAGCTGCCTGCCTGTTTGGCTATAAATCCCAACTAAACTCATTTACCACAGTCAATAAAACATGTAACTTAACTCTGACTAAATTTCTTAGTAAGTAAGGAGATTATTAGCTGTCTGGTCAGGAAGAGTGGATCAGAGTGCTGATCCTGTAGAAGTCAGTGGCCCTGTGGTGATTAAAATATCCCTTCTGTATCCCCATGGACTTCCACAAAACACACAGGATAGGATGTTTTACCATGTGTACTTAAGGTCATGGGTGACAACTTCAAGCCTCATGGGACCTCTGAACACTAAACCCACTCACACTAAAGAAGGGACTGTTCAGGGCTGAGGCTCTCCCATGCAAAGATCTTTTTCCATGCAGCAATTGTGGGTATTCACAGTATACACATGTAGGGATTCGTGTTCCTTTTTGCACCTTAAAAACAAAGAACATAAGAAGGTTGGAAAAACACAGGATGTAAAAAATAAAATATAATTAAAAAATGAAAAGAAAGCAAAAATTACATGTAACAGAGAAGAAGTTGCAATCTCTCCAGCTTTCTCCATCTCTGGACAATTCCAGAATAAGCAGCAGAATCCTGCTCTGCTACCACAGCCCTAGCCATGGCTGCTGGAATGGTGGGTTCTGCTTATCAGATTTCCCAAGGGGCAGAACCTCTTCAAAACTTGATTGAAGGGCAGGGTGTCTTGATAGGCTATTGCAGGAATGTGCTTATGAAATATGCTGGTGATAGGATTTTCAGAGGCATTGGTCATGGAGAGGAGAATGAAAGTCTCAGTTTTGGATTACCCTGGATACTATAAATGACATGAAATGAGTAAGTCTACAGGAAATAACAGCCTGGACTTCCACTTACTTGTTAGTAAGGACAATCTAGCAGGCCAGGTGTTACCTGCAGAGACAGGAGAATCATGACCATGGCATTGACAAGCTCTACTGGGGAGAACTAGGCAGAGGAGGATTTCTAGGATGGCCACAGGCATTGAGACCCCATTGGATGAAAGGAAAACAGCCAATGTTCAACCTAAGGAAGCCAAGTCTGAAGGAGAAATGCTGGGCTATTCTGTCTCTGCTGGAGGTGGGAGACCATGAACACTATCAGTCAGTAATGGTTTTCTAAGGAGAGCAGTTCAGAAGCCACCTCCAAACAGGAATAACAAGAAGAAGAAGATTACTTTTAAAAGGAGCCCAAGTCCTTTATTTGGGTTTGAGATTTGCCCTGGAGTCATAACCTACACGAGTTCAAAGTCTCCCCTATAACAAGTCAGTTCAGCAAAGTCTCATGTCAGTCACTGGCCATTTTATGACCCAGAGTCTGTAACAGTTTTCTTCACACGCTCAGCACCCATTTGCCACAAGTCATGAATAAGGTGGCTACAGGTAAGAAGAAGGTGGTATGAAGCTTTGGCTGGGAGAAGAGGATTTGAAATTCCAACATTAGGTATACAATTCTATATGCACAGCTGGTTAATCCCATCTAGATTTGTTTGTTTTAGTCATTTGAGACATCCACTAGCAAAAACAAAAATAACTTCAAATTTACCACTATTTCATCATCTCTGGTTTCTTCTCCCTAATCAAAAACTGATCAGCTCATCTTTGTAATCTATATCTAGTTTTAAAAAAATGTTATCAAGATCTTAATCAGAGTGAAGCCTCCATTGAACACAGTATATTACATTTGGGAAAGGTCTAGATCTCCACAATGCACTCTTTGTCCCTTCTAAGTGTCAGGAGTCATAGAGAGGAGATTTGCTCTAGTCCAGCTCCTACTCTCAACAACCAAGGACACAACAAACACACACCCCAGGACCTTGTCTTAGCTTTGTCTCAACTCTCATGGCTTTGTAGAGAGAAGAAATATGCAAATTATTCAGTTCAATATTTAAACTTCTATTTATTGTTTAGCTGGTGGCCTGTCAAGACATGGCTATCTGAGGACAACCCCAACTGCTCAGCAGGCAGCTGGGTTTGGCATTGGCTGTAGCTAATTCAGGCTCTTCAGAGGTAGCCTCTGGTGATAGTCCTGTTGTACCTGAGCCATCTGTGCAAGGCAGTGCAATGCCTCCAGCACCTGGAGTTAGGAACATACCTAATGTTCTCTGCTAGGAAAGAACTCAAAACACTCCCAGGAAGTGCAGCTGGGAATCAGGCTCCCTTCCTGGCCCTGACTGAGGGGCAGCAGGCTTTACAGATGGTGTTCCAAGGACTTACAGAAACTGTATTTTTCCACTGAGAACTTCCAAGGTCTGCCTTACACAGGTAGCTTCAGCTTTCCCGAGACCTCGTGCAAAAGTGGAAGGTACAAAGCAGAGACAGGCATTGGGTGGCTGGTCTCTGGGAAGCAGCCTTCTGTTGCCCCAGACCCCTCTACCCAGAAGTATCTCTAGACACCTCATGGCCCTACAAATCAGGGGCTAAAAAAGGAGTCAGGAGGGCAGCTGAGCAAGGAGGAGTCTGTCCATGCTTGTTGGTCCATCCTAGAGTGATCACTTCATTGCTCCCTCACTCAGAAGAGGTTGCTGTTGTTCATCAGCCCCAAAGTGAACTTCGTATGCAATTTTTCCTTCAGCCTTTATATGTAGTAAGAGAACACATAGACTCTTCAAATGCTCCTCACTCAGTGTTCTTCTGTAACACCCCTTCTCCTGGTCCTGCTTATACCTTGTACATAAGACTTCCAGCACCTGCTGGAGACCTCCAGCCCTGCTGCTGCCCTGCTAGCAGTACCTTCCTAGGGCATGGCAGACCTGCTGCACAGGCTGCTTTGTTCATCATCAAAAACAAGTTCCCACCCTGTTTTGTCGTGGCCCCAGCACTGGTAGAAAACCTTCCCTTTGGCATGAGTGCTCCTGAGAAAGGGCCTTTAACCCCACCTGAGTCACCTGCCCCAAGATCATGCTGTGGAGAGGCATAAATTACCCAGCTCCTACTGGCTGCTTGGAGAGCATTAAATGACTCACAAGGCTTTTCTGCCAATTTGTTGGTTGGTTGGTTTGGTTAGGGCTTTTTTTATTATTATTATTATTTAGCCTGCAAAAGTATTTCTCATATCCTCTAATCTGCTTTTAATGGAATGCATCAAAATGCACTATTTTGGTTTTTACTTAAGATTAAAGCATGGTTTTCTGTTTTTAAACCTGGGCTAGTAAAAAAAATAAAAAAAAATAAAAAATAAAAAACCCACAACAACAAAAAAACCCAAACAAAACTGTCAATTATATTTTTGTATGTTTGGGGATTCTTTTCCATGTGTGTTAGGGAGAGAGGGACTTGAAGCCGGAATAGACATCTTACAATTATTCTCTGTGCCTGCCATAAAAACTGATCCTGTTTGAAATGAAGTCTTGTTATCTCAGAGATGCCTCTTACTTCTGTGGTGGCAGCTGCCAGCGAAAATGCATTACCCTTCCAGCTTGTGCAGGGGGGTTGTAGCTTCGTGTGTGGGCAGGGAGGAGTGTGTTTTCTGGAAGGACCCTTTACTCATGTGCAGATGCCTTTCCAGCACAACATTCTTGCTCCCGGGATGAGGGACAACAGGAGAAGAGACAGTAGAGTTTGCTCCTCAGGAAAACATGGGAATACCAATTGAAATAGTGGAGTGTGGTGCATTTTCAGGCAGTCTTTGCTGTCACTCGGCTCTGGTGAAGGCTAATGTGCTTTTCTGGTGGAGTAGAGGGCCTTCAAGAGGAGCAGCACAGCCTTCACTGCCCACCTACACAGCAGCACAGCAAGGTCTCACTCCCAGCCTTTCCCAAAGCCTTCGCCAGCCATGGAGATGGAGGCGTGTGTGGATGAGCCGAGCTCCTTTCAGAGGAGCTCTGCAGATCACATCAGAAAAACAAGGAATCCAGGCAGGGCTCTGGGAAGAGGGAAGGAGGGAAACTGGCAGGGTTCACCCTGAAGCAGTCAGGGGAGAGGAGAACAGCAGGATCCCAGAAGCAGAGGCAAAAAGAGCTCGATGCTGTCATCACCAGCACGGGTGTCCTGAGGACTGTGTGTGGCTGTGCTGGGATGTGTGGGTGTATTTGCTATCTGACAGAGATTGCACAGCATCTACATCATCCCTATCTAATATATTGATTGTGATTAATGCTATTACACGGTGTATCCGATTAAGTAACAATGGCTTCCCACTTCCAACTGCTCCTAGCCCAGCAAGTGCATCAGCTCTTGCCTGGCAGATGCTAACACTGGTATTGCTGGTCCTCGCAGTGGGACTCCCTGCTGCTCACCATGGGAGCACAGTGGCCAGGGCACTAACAACAGGGCTGGAGGAGACATGCAAAAGCACCACGCTGGTGGCAAATAAGTTTTGTCACGGGAAGAACAGGGTGGCCCATTGTGCCAGCAGAAATGATAGCAAAGGAGAGGATGTTCAGCTGGTCATATGGAGCAGGAGGCTTGGAGAGGTCAGGGTTGCCCCCATGCAGAACCTTCATCCTTCTCACAGCCCCAGTTCCCAACCAGCAGGGCTTTCATCTCACTCCAAATGAAGGGTTCAGCACTATTTGTACAGGAGGATTTGAGGTTCTTTTTTTTGCTTCAGATGTTCTTTGACATCAGTTGGGCTTTTTTTCCACTATAAAGTTCTCCAGCATTGCCAGGGAAAAGGTACTTTGGGAACCTCCTTGCCCTCACCTCCATGGCAAGGAAAATTGGGACTCTGTGTGTCTGCATCTCCTCCCTCCTGCCCTCAGAAAGCCATCTCTATCTGCATATCACCTGTATGGCAACCAAAGGACAGCGGTGGACTTTTTCAGCCTCTTCTTGTGAAGGACAGGTGGCCCTCTACCTTCCCCCTCATCCAGGGGCAAAGCCACCCTTTGGCATCCCCTTCCCTGCTGTGTACCCATCCTCCTTCCATCCCAGTTGTCATAACTCCTGGTGATATCTTTTTCGTGGATGGTTTTTGATAGCTGATAACCTGTTACCATGACAACTGGCCTCTGATGTGACATTGGTCTTGAAACAAGCCCAGGCTGGTGATTTTCAAAGTTCCCACATGTCTCAAGTGGTCAGAGGGCTGCCTTTGTGTCCTCTGTTCATCCCCAGCATGCCTCTGAGGCCAAGATGAGGAAGGTGAAGTTTCTTTCTAATGAGGGCAGTGGGTGCCTGGCTACATTTTATGTATTAGTGAACCAGAGAGAGATTAAAGGAAAGAGCTTCACTAAAGGATAAGTAGATATGGGTATTCAACTGTCTCTTTAAATTATTATCCCTAATTATGAGTATGATGAAAGTCCACTTGGTGAGGGATAGGAAAAGGGTCAAATGTGGCTCTTGGTGCTCTTGTGCTAGTACCTAGCTCTGGGGAAGGTCTCCATGTCGTGCTTTTGTGTGCTAAATTCTGCCCTTTCTTGTTTGGCTGGAGAACAACTGACTTAAAGGGGAGCTGAGGTCCTGGTGTTCTGTTTCCACTGCTGTGAACCTAGTGAGATGTTCCATGTGTAGGAGAAGACAAAGGCAAGCAGGACCTCCATCCCCTTCCTGGGTCCCCATCATCTCCCTTTTCTTCCTTTTCTACTTGGATATGGTTTCTTTCTCTTCCTACAACACGACATGATCAGAGCCTCACCATCGTTTGCAAAACACTTTGAGGTTCTCACGTATGCTCCAAACAGAAAAATTATTAGGATTTAAATCCAGCTCAGACTTTGCTACATACAGATCTCTTGCAGCTGCAACATTACATTTCCATTACTGCTCCAAAGCAGTTTGCAAGGACTTGTTTCCTGCTGATGACAAGACCTAAGGTGGGAGAGAAGAAGGTGGCTGTCATGAGTGACACAACAACACAGGGCCAGACACTGGAAGTGCTTGGGAAGCAGGTGAGAGGAAGGACAGGGAGTTCTTCCTAGGAAGGGGGCTGAAATTCGGGCAGGAGATAAGGACAAGCTCACCTGTACCTGCAGATTGCACACAGGGAGGTAGTAGGTCATTTTGGGCATCATTCTGGGGAATGATGAACCCCCATTTTCCTGTCAAGATAACATGCTCTTTTCTGGCAGACTGCAGGGTCTGAAGTGAGAGTCAACCATGGAGAGCTGAGCACTGGGGACCAGAAAGGGGTCTAAGCTCAGGGACTGAACTCATTAACACTCTTTCAGGGAAGGGCGAGGCTGAGCAGAACTGGTATCCATGAGGGTTTTGTCATACCCTTAGTGGTTCTATTCCTGTGGGAAAAGCAGACCTTGCTGCTGGCTGGTAGTAGGACCCTACAATCTTGTGTGAACCATGCCTTGGAACAGCTCTTTGGGACCCCTGAACCTTGGTGCAGCAGCCTGGGGGCTCTCATGGCTGCACTGTTATGCTGCAGACTGGATTGAATAATTTCTTTTTTGGGTGTTGGGTGTTTGGGGCTGGAGGAGGGGAGGGTAAATTGCTGGCAAGAATTTGGAACACAGCAATTAATAGGATTAAAGTCTCATGTTTCACAGGACTGCATACACAATTTACAATAATGAGAGTTGTAATTATAAGTTCTCCCAACTGACGGGGAAGGCACCACAGCTCTGAGAGTCAGAGAGTGCTTTACCCAGCACACCACAGTGTGTCTTTGGGATGGGCAAGAAAGGAGCAGCAGTGCCTGCAAATGGCATCATTTTGGGGGAGGAGTTACTATACAGGCTCTAGAGGAAACCTGAGTGGTCCCAGGAGGGGAATGGAAACCACATCCAAACCAAACATCATCATCACTATCAGGGCTGCAGAGCTCTTAAGTTATGTTCTGGTAACCACAGCAGCATTGCCCCCAGACAGTGATAAGCATGGCTTTGCTGAGCTTCTTGCTGAGGAGAGAAGAGGAAAAGATCAGAGACAAGGAGAGAAACCACATTTTGATCACTGTGGCTTAGGAGAGATTCGTGCTCTGCTGGTTCCCCTACAGTGGTGACCTTAGGAATGTATGTCTGGTAGAGTAACACTGAATGATGTGTAAGGGGGGTGGCAGTGTGGTAAACTGAAAGGGCTCCTTGTGCTGGGCTACGGTCAGTGCCCCAGACATCTGCCCACCTCTGTCTCTGCCCTGTCTGTAGGGCATAGTGGCTCCATGGGCCGTGTCTCACAAGGAAGGTGTTTGGGTCGTGCTCAGCATGGTTAATTAGTGACATCATAATCATGAGCCATGAGGTGCCACTTAATTTCATCAGCACGTAAATTTAGGGTGTTCCAGTACAGGGAGATTGGGCAAGAGTGGGTTTTTGGAGGGTTTCTATGTTGATGACCTCTCTGAGGTTGGTTTTGACATGGACTCTTGGGCCCCTGCATATGGCTGGCACCCAAAACTGGTTTTCCTGCACTCCTATAACCATGGGCTCAGCTGCTTCCCACCAGGCAGGAGGAGACCCAGGCTCTGCATCATTACCTGGGTCAATTGAGCATCCTGAACAATGATGCATTGTCCCCAGCCTGGCTGGTGTGAAAGCACCAGATGAGTAAATAAACTGAGAAGCTTGAGAGAGGTGATCTGACCATTGCTTCCACAAGCTTCATCTCACACCATTAACAATAGAAGCTGAATTTTACCTGTTAGTTTGCAGTCCTGTGGCTGGTTTAGTGGTGTTGTCATGTGGTGGCAGGTTTGGATTCAGCTGGACTGACTGAACCAAGTCCCTGTGCTCTGCAGCACAAAGATTATTTAGACCAGCTCCAATGTCAGTGTAGCGAGAGCATGCACATTCAGGCAGGATCTGCCTCTTTGTCTGACAAAAAGCAGTGGAGCTTCTCATAAATAGTTCCTCACTACCACACAGGTAGAGTCCCAAAAGGTCTCACTTCTCCATGAAAGAAGCCACCATTAGGTTCCCCACAAGTAACAACCAGGTCTCCAGTTGAAAATATGGTCAAGTCAGTCTGCATTGTCCAATACACCAGAGATGTGACCTCTGGATTAAGTTCCCAAATTAGGGGTCCTCATAGCCAGTGGTGTCACAAAACTATTGGAAGTACATTCCTAGAAATACGGCTGTGAAATTAACCCTGTGGTGCTCTAGGAAGTGGATCATCCATGAGAAAGCCTGGATGCAACAGGACTAGAAACTGCCACCACAGAGAGCTGAGATTGTCACTGAGGGAGGATAGGTCCCATGGGCAGGGGAGGTGGCACAAAATTTTGTTCCTCTAATTTTCATGGGAGACACTCACTGTAGACAGGAGCAAAATCTGTGTCTTTCACCTCACACTGATCAGAAGTTACCAGGATCTTTATGGAAAGATTTACACAAAAGCACTGCAGTATCTGGGGTGATGCCAGGGGCAGAGGGTGGGGTAGATTTCCTCATCCAATCTGAGACATTTTTCTAAGTGCTAACTCTGAAATTCTCAGCAAGGACAGAACAAAGCCCATTTAACAGGAGGGCCTCACAGGAAAAAAAAGACCAAAATTGAGCATCTCAGCATGGGGGGGTTAATTCCCTGTTGTTGAGAAAAGCTGGGAAGGAAACCTCCAGCTCATGATGTGCCCACCTTCCTGCCAGGCTGGGCTGTAAATTCTCTGCCCACAGCTGAGCCTCCTCCTAGCTCCGTGCAGTTGCTGTTTCTGCAGCATGTCAGCCTGGACTGGTGTTTACAAGCTACTGGTGGAAGCCTGATTCATAGCTCTCAGCTGAGGAGCTGGGTCTGCATTTAATGAAAAGCAAGAGTTAGGAGCAAATGTCGCCTTAAACGAGAAAAGTTGTCACAAGTTCACATTTTTTTCCAGTTAGATTTATACCCCTGTGCAGCCCTGCTCTGTGTCTGGGGGTTACTGCAGCAAAGAATTCATAAGTAAGTGAAAAGGTGGGCTGAGATTCCTGCATGTAAGCAAAAACCCACTCCTTTTTGGGCTAGTTTTCTTATGGCCAGGAAGGAACAGAGCAACTCCAACCTCCCTGTCCCTTTAGCTAAAGGCTTTTCCACCATGTTTCAGTAACAGGGTTCAAAGTCACCCTTGGGCTGATTTAAATGTTTCACAGCTTGCAGGGCCTTGAATGAGTTGTGTGTGATGACCAATAAATTACATCACAGTGTGTGCAATTGGGTTCAGCCTAAACATGAAACACTCATTTTCCTGAGTCAGCGAGTTTTCCCAAATAACTTTTAAAGCCATTTATGTTTAAATGTCGTTTGTGCAGAGGATCTGGGACCTGTCACTTTGAATGCTGAGGCCAGTAACTGCCTACTGAATGCTGTCAAATGCAAGAAGGATTTTAGTTATCCATGCAACTTTTGCCAGGGAAATCACTGCTTTGTGCACAGAGGTTGTGTGTGGTTTGGGGTATTATAAGGCATTGCAGAATATGCCAGGAGACTGCAGTGTTTAATGGCTGGAGCTCTGTACTGGCTCTTAAGTTGTGGGTTTGACTTTTAAACCCATATTTAGTCACCTAAGTCATTTGCCCTTCTCATGCCTCAGTTTCCCCAGCAGTAAATTGGAGACAGTGGCTCCCCCTCCCTATAAAAAGTCCTGAAAACCAACTCATATGAGAGGGGTTCTATTTTCAATACTGTGTTAATAAATACTGCAGTACGAATCAGTCAGTAGCCTTACGTATGATTATATACCCTCCTTAATTATTGAACAGATGCTTTAATAAAACATGCATCAAATAATTCAAAATCTATTCAAGGAAAAAGATCTGCAAAACTTCTTCCTGTAAATATGTACAAAAAATAATTTGTGTATTATTTAAAAATCAGAGCAGTCCTTTGCTCTATCTATAGAGAATAATTGAATAGAAAAAAAATATTGAAGTTAGTAAACAGCAGGTTAATAATTCACATAGTATTTACAGTCACAGTACACTGTATTTTCCACCCTTTTCCATCATGGTCTCTTTCACCACTCAACAGAAGAGATGCTGCAGTCAGTCTGAGGCACTTGTGTCTGGGCACTTTAGTGAGCCGTTTTGTGGCTGGGGATGCTGTTCTGAGTGATCTGTCAAGTTGTCCAGCTGATGCTGGGACCAATGAAAACATGCCAAGATGGAAAGCCAACCCCTGACTGGAGGTCTGCAACATTTCAGCTCCAGTGTCTGGAGCATTGTACAGTCCCTGCTTCGTGTGAGGACTAATGATCTCATTTACATGCTCTGCATCCTAGTCCCCTTATCACAGACTGAATCCAGTTTACTGCACGCAAAGAAATTGATTTTAATTTATTTTCCTTGCTTCTAGCACATCAATGGTCAGTTTCGGAGGTGATTGTGCTGTGTTAGAATTGTTTCAGTTGGAAAAGACCTTTAAGATCAAGTCCAAAACATTTATTATATTAACATGTATTACCATAATAACATTTATTCTTATCTGGAATTGTTTGAAAATCTATTTCCTGGCCCATACCAAAATCTATGTATCGCTCAGGAGAAATAAGAGGTCATTTAGGGTGTCCTCATTTAAAGAGGAGAGGGGGGTAGAAACAAAATTTTCCACAGAACTCATGTGGGATTTGATGAATCATTCAGAGAAAACATGAAACAGTGTGCACATTTTGGGGGAAAAAAGGAACTATTTGGGTGGCCTGCCCTGGTGAGCTCTGCTGCCTGGCCCCGTGGGGAGCAGTGCTGAAAGATGTGCACCATCAGCACTAAAATATTGGGTTCTCAAGGCTCCTCAGCATTGAATCAGCACCTCTATGGGGTGGAGAGGGTGGTGGTGGTGATCTAAAAGCAGCCATTCATTATGAAAACATGAGTTGGTGTCTCTGAAGCAGCTTGCAGACAATCAGTTTGTACCCCCAAAGGCAGCCCCATCCAGCAGTGGGGGCATCACCTCCCCCAGAGGCAGCCCCTTCCAGCAGTGGGGGCATCACCTCTCCGTGCGATGTGACCCAGAGTGCGGTGCCCTCACACCCTGTACGCACGGGGGTGCAAGAGGAGACATCCCAAGGGCAGTGCTGGGCCAGTGTCCATGGGCAGCTGTGGCCCAGCTGCCAGACAGCAGGCTGGGGATGTCTGCACCTGCCTGCAACCCCTTGGCTAAAGCAGAGCCCTGCAGCTACTGCTGTGCAGGTGTTTGCTGTGGGTCAGACCTTTGCTTTCAGCTCCCATCCCTACAAGAACCTGAAGCTCAAGAATCAGATTTAACATGGGGAGCCCTCTGGGGAGGGTTGCAGACCTGAATTCAGCAGCTTTTGGGCCACTTCGGTTCAGATCATCTCCAACCTTCACTTTGCCAGACAACACTTCTTCAGGGCAAATCTCCAGAGTTCAGTGCGTTTAGAAGCAGATTTGTGAGGTTTTCTTGGTGCTAAATCTTGGGGGATAAGGCCTTTTCGGAGGCTCTTTGAACAGGTTTTTCTAAGATCTAGATTTCTATTGTGTCCCTTCCCTTTGTTCAGATCTCAAAATTAAGTGATGTCTGACCTCCAGGAGTTTATCCTCAGAACAGTCAGATGTTGCTTCCTTTCTGAAAACCTAGAGGATTCACAGCATCTGTGAGGTCAGGGGACTGGAATCAGGGAAAATTAAGTGTTTTTTCCTCTTTAGCTCAGTGGTCTAAATCCTTGTCAGTGAATGCCCACATGGAGTAGTCCTGTTAGGAGAAGATCTGAACCTTGTTTCTTATCCTGAGCCCTCGTGGAGTGGTTTTGAAGGACCAAAATACCAAGACATGCTCACAGCGAGTGTTCGTAGGGCTAGGGTGGAGTCAGGGAGATTTTGGGAGAGATGGGAGTTTTGGTTAAAGGGCAGCAAGTGGTAGGTGGCTCTCCAGAATGAGCTGTGCTCAAGGAAAGGCCAGGAGCAAGGGAGCAAGCCAGCTAAACCCAAAAGGGTGGAGGTGTCTGTGCTGAGCATGAAGGGCAGGAGCCAGGGCTGAGTTTGTGACGCAGAAACATCAGCCCCCCAGGGATGCATCTGAATCTGCTGATGAGGGTGGGGAAAGGGAGTCACTAGAGATTTGAATTGGGGGTTATTTCTTCAATCAGGTTCCTCCTGTGTTTCCTCCCGGGATCCCTTGACTGACAGCTCTCCAGCAGGGATTCGTGCAGCACTGTCAGTCAGTCATTACTGCCGGAGACGTTACGTGCTGACGGCAGCCACTGATGGGACTGCAAAGGAGCTGAGGGTGTCTGGGGGACAGGAGGTGCATTTTACTCCCATCTATCATTTCCCTTCCTTGCTGGGGCTCGCGTGACTTCATCTCTGACAAAGACAGGGGTATTATCTTCAGCTCTGTGACCAGATTTTAATGAGGCAATTCTTTTATTTCTGCTTTACATTCATTGAGTGCCTGGATGCGGAGAGGAGGCATTGCACTAGGATTAAACCATTATCAAACCTCCCAGCGGTGGCAAGCTGGAGCTACTGGAGTTGCCGTTCGTGCTTCTTGTCCCCAATCTCCCACCAAGGCTGTGACAGCCACCTTGCCCCACCCCACAGGCTGGAATTTCCACAAGGGATGGTCAGGAGGTTCGGGGTGAATGGTGCTCATGAAAACCAACTTCTTACCCTTCAGACAGCCATGGGTTTCACAAAAGTTGCCTTGTCAACCCATCAGGTGAAGGGTCCGAACATTATGACCAGAGACTCCATTTGTGCTCTTGCATGGTGAGGGCTGGTGGGGAAGAGTGTAGAGATGTGGTCAAGCACTCACTGATGCCAGTGGGGACTGGCCCTAGACTTCCTCAGATGAGAGCAGGGAACATGGGTTATCCTGAGGGTGCAGTGTGGATGTATGTCCACAGGTACATCCTAGCCAAAAAATGACCCCTTTATTCATCTCTGTTCATGTGTTTCCTTGGACACTCACAACCATGTCAGGTAAAGCAGAGGAAAGTGAAATGAAACAATCCACATGGCAACACCTGCTATTTTCACTTCTTCATCCTCTCCCCATTTTTTGTTTCCCATCATCTATAACTGCCTGCTTGGGTGATGTCCTCAGTCATAATCTTGCCTTGGTCACAGAGCAGCATCTGTGCAGGTTTTGTGTGTTTGCTGTCCTGGCACCCCTGCAGTTGTCCACTCATTGGTGTAGTCTTGGCATTGTCCCACATTTTAGGTCCCACATTGGCAGGTATCTAAAGTTAGGGGCTGACTGTTCCTGGCAGCAGTGTCTGTTCTACCATCCAGGTGAGATCTTCCTATTTTTTCAAGGGTATGCTCAACTCCTTTATGATTTTATCACTGAAGATAGACTAGGGGTTGTTTTGTTTGGAGAAGAGGAGGCTGAGAGGAGACCTTATTGCTCTCTACAGCTACCTGGAGGGAGGTTGTAGTGAGGTGGGGGTTGGTCTCTTCTCCCAGGTGACTAGTGATGGAATGAGAGTAAATTAAGTTGTGCCAGGGGAGGTTTAGGTTGGATATTAGGAAATTTTTTTTTGCTGAGAGAGTGGTGAGGCTGTGTAGATGTAGCACTTCAGGACATGGTTTAGTGTTCATGATAATGTTTAGTAGATGATTGGATTTGTTGGTCATTTCCAATCTTAATCATTCTATGATTCTACCAAGGGTGTCCCTTTCCTTTGTTTTTGGCATGTATGTAATACATTTAATATCTTTTTCATGCTAATGCTGCTGTTTTCTTTGGCTCATGAGAACCAAAAGAAAATCTGGATTCAGATTATTTTCTTCACTTTTCTACCCAAACATATAAAGACCATTATTCACAGTAAAGATGTATTTAAATCAACTGAAACAGAAAGACTGTCTCCCCGTCTAGATACATACAGTGTAATTTCAACTACAATTTTAAAATGAGGAAAGTTATCCCTATAAAAGCTAATTATATTCAAAGACAATTAGTTTAAATGAGATGTCAACTGATCAAAAATATTTTTGCATTTATAAAAAAATTAAATTCTTGTCAGCCTCATTGTGCAGGAAAAAGCCTAAAAATATCACATCTCAGATTTGTTGAGACAGAATTTCTGCCATTGAGATCGAAGAAGGGAAACTTCCAGGTGTGCAGGGGAGGGTACCTCTGGTTTACCTCCAGAAACATCTAAAAACCAAGCACTATCCCCAGGGGTTAATAATGGATACAGTACAGCTCATTGTTTGTGGCTGGTTGATGGTTAATGCTACAGCTCCCAGACTGGGAGTCTTGGTTACTTGTAATTTATCACATCAAAAAGCAGGTGTCCACATCTGCCTCAACCTCCACCAGAGACAAGGGGCAGTAAAGCATCCATCATTATTAATTAATTATTGACTGCCTCCTCCAATCCAGGAACCAAAGGGTGCCCAGTTGTCAAACAACAGGTCAAAAGGCAGCAAAAGAAACATGTTCCCCCAAAATGCAGCATCTGGGCAGCTCATTTCTTTGGGATGCTGCAGGAAGAAAAAGACACCTGAAAAAGGAATTAAGAGTTATTAAACTCAGTGGTCCAGAAGGAACCTCTTCAATGAACTTCTGGTCTAATGATGTTATGAAGACTGCTGGTGTGAAACTGGGTGGCTGCTGGGTTAACCTCAACCACTGTTGCAGCCTCAGGAGGAATAGTAATTAAAACACATTTGTCCAGTCCAGGACGGACAGTGCCCGGTGTTGATGGGAGGAGATACAACAGATATTGGTGCTTTTAGAGGAGTCTCTGTCTAAAAGCAAAGGAGTCCAGTGGGACTCTAGGCAATGGTTAAGTTGATCTGCTGCATGTCCTTGGGCAAACCATTTCTCTGGTATTGCTCCTGACCCATGTCTGTCTAATGTGATGGTCGCCCCTGTGGGGCAGCAGCAATCTTTTACTATGTGTCTGTTTGGTTCTTAGGAGAAACCAGCCCACCTCTCAGATAGTGCCTCTCATTGCAACAGAGACCCAAATTGGCAATAATTCTGTCTATTATGGGGAAAAAAATAAATAAATCCATTCCACTGTGTATTTTACTCTGCATATTTGAAGTTGTTCCATTTACAGACACCCTCCGTGTGTCATTCCACTTACGGACTCTGATGCAGATGATCCAATTATTTATTAATCTGGTTTTAAAATATCCTCAGAGTGTTTCAGCAGGAGACACTTTCTTCAAGGTCCCAATTTCAGCAGAGTCAATAAGAATTTTGCTGTCGAATTTGCTGGAGAGCAGGAGTTTGTCCTTTTTGACCTTCCCTTTCACACACTGCCAGCATCTCTCAGACCTGGGAGAAGCAGTTACTCTTGTGGTGCATTCATATTTTTAAAATGTCTGAAATGGAAAGGATTACATCTTAAATCTTTGCCTGCTTCCCTAGAGTGCCTTCATACTCTCACAAGCCATGGCAGCATGGAAAAGAAAAAGCATACAAATTTCTGTGAATTAAGTGTTATAGAGCCATTTGGGTTTTTTCCTTTCTGACACATGTTCTAGAAGATTCAGGACATCTGGGATGCTGGCTACAGGCCTGAATGAACTGGATTTAGTGGCAGCTTGTTGGATTTTGCCCCTGCCTCTTTATGAGTATGTGAAACCAACCAGGTGAATCATCCAACTCAGGCACCACAACTGATTCAGGCTTCGCCGTGACTCAGACTTTTCCTTTGCTGTGCCACCTAAGATGTCTTGCTGCAGAATAAGCACAGTTAGCTAATCTCCAGGAGCTAGCTGTTGAGGTAGCCACAAGGCATATTCATGGCTACTACATGTGGGCTGCACTGGAAACCCAAAGGCCAAATTTGCCCAAACCTTGGGGTACTTCGACCATCAGCCTGAGGATGGTGCCCTACCTCTGCAAAAACAGAGGAGGAAAAGTTCTGGGAAATACATTCTCTACCAGCATCAGTAGCTGAGCACCAATGCTGGTGTGCTCATGGGGGATGATGCACTATGTGGGTCCATCTCTGGTGTGAACTTCTGCCTCCAGTTCAGTGCTTTGCCCCATGTGCAGGAACAGCTGGAGCAGATGTAGAGGAACGGGACAGCAGGTTTCCCCAGGATGGGTCCTTATTTGGCCTTCTATCCTCATCTGCCTCTCAAAAGTAGCTGTCATTCAAATCCCATCATTGCAAGATTAAGCTCCATTATTGCCCCGAGTAAATTTAGAAACAGTTAGTTAATCAGTGTATTTGTCTTATGCCTATTAAATTACAGTGCAGAAAAAAAAGGTTTCCCAAGAATAAAACAATTATTGTGGAAAATGAAAGGAGCTGTTTAATTCCTTTTGTAATTAATTGTTTGGACAATGCAACATTTGAACCAATGAGCAGGAAACAAAGGAATTCTACCTTTGAAGAGAAGTGGAAGTCCTGCCAGCACTGCTGCTGGTGTGGTGATCCCCTCTCTCCTCCTCCCAGCCTGGAGCATCACCACGGGAAAGCACTGATTGCTTCCTGGCTCTCAGGGGGGAACAGGCAGACTAGAGGGACACTGAGGGCTTGTGCTTTGCTGAGGGAAATCTTCAGCTCACCTGGGCTTTTTCTGTTGTGCCTCTTCATACTTTTCCTATATAGTTTTTGGCTTTTATATCCAGAGGTTTCTGACAAAGATGCTTTAGGAGTAGCTCAGCTCCTTACCCTGATGCTGGAGCAGGCAGCATGTGAGGGACCAATGCAGGACTTAGTCCCAGACAAGACTTGGGCAGCTCTGGAGCTGATCTAGTGGGGAGCAGTGCCAGAGGTGTGGGATCCTCTCCTTAAATCTCTCATTTCCTAATGCATAAATATTAGAAAATGTATAAACTTGGAGGCTTCCACCTCCAGTAGGCTGGTGTCACAAGGCTCCAGTGTACAACATCTGGTATAAATAATATTTCTGTGCTTGCTGCTGTAAAGACCTGCACACATCAGAAACAGAAAGATGTGTTTCCTTGTGTCTGACATCACCAGCCCTAGAAAAATAGGAACAGAGGGAAGGAAACTTTGCAGCTCAAGGAAGCCTGGTATGTTTGTGTCTGTAATACAGAGTGTTGTTGTTGAACATAAGGTGATTTTCAATGACCAGGGTGCTTCTGGGTTGAAGCATCAAGAAGACAAGCCAGATCCCACAGCAGCATGAAAAACAACCTCCCCACCAGCAAAATTGATACCTCTGTGAAGAGAGAACCCGATTTCTCCTTGGAAATACACAAGAGAGGGGGAAATCTGAACAGGGGAAAAAGAGCTGTTCAAGCCTGCAAAATTATTTTTCAGCAGGAATGTTTAATATAGATAGAGCTGGAATGAATTTAAGGTGGAAATCATAATCGGGTTTCTAAGTAGGGAGGTTTTGGAGGAGCTTTCCAGAAGGAGTTGGGGCATTAAATTGAACTGATTTTATAATGGAGCAGTGCACGTTTGTGAGCAAATTTCTATGACAAGCAATATCAGGAGGCTGGAGCTGGCTGTTGAAATGATCTCTTCAATATCTGTCTGTTCAAAGCAAACAGATACTTTCTAAGATATTTCTAAGTGTAAAGGCACTTAGTGAGGGAAGATGTGTGGCTGGCCACTGGCCCATGGCCTCTCCCCATGGCTTAGTTGTGCTTCCCATGGTCTGCTCTCTCTGTGATTGGGCTGGAAGCTCAAAGTTCTTGGTCTAAGGAGATACTGTCAAGCTACAGTACAAGACAACAAAAACTTCTGCACCAAAGGAACTCTTCCTCTAAAGTAAAATCCAGTTGTACTCTCTGCAAGAGCCTGTCCTGAAGGCTTTTAAGCTTTTTTCCTCTGGCTAAAAGGATAAAGATGTGCTGTTCCCAATACAGAAGCACTCTAGAAAAGGCATCCACAAAAGGTAGAAACATTGTGTCTTGTGACACATGAAGGCTAGAACAGAGTCAATGCAAGGGGAAGAATCTTCCCAGCTCAGGAGAGCATCATCCAGGCTAAGATGTACCCTTGCCATGTGGAAGATTTTTGTTCACTTTCTCCCATTGCTTCTCCTTGAACTTTGCTAAATAATCACTCTCCCCTGCTGACCTTACAGCCTTCATCAGGCTGTATGCACCGTGCTACCTGACCCTCTCCAGAGTTTCTGCTGACTTCTAGCACAAGCACTCCTCTCTTTTAAACCACCTCAGGGTTTTGTGAGTCTGAATCAGGACAAGCAATCCTCAAATCAGCCACAATCACTGGAAATAACCAGCTCCAAAGACACATTCACATACACATGCAAGTAAATCTCAAATTGGTAAACATCTTACTGCTCATTTAATATTATTGCTCTGCAAAGCTCCCAGTTTGCTAATACATCTGGGTGATCTTGTTACAATTACTGTTGAATTGCAGAGAAGCATCCTCCAGAATAGATCCAGGTAGATGGCACTTGCCTGGTAGACAGCTCTGAGTATCTCCCAAGTGAAATAAGTACTGTTTCCACCTAAATAGGATCTAACGAGCCATTCAGGAGAGTAGAAAAAAAAAAAAAGAGTCTTTGCCCTGAGGAAAAGCATCCCAAAGAACTCAGCAGCATCTCCAGCCTGCTGCTGGTGGTGCCTGTGTCTCAGATAATACAGGCTAAGACAGTTTTCTCAAAGTGTAAAGAAAAACAGAATTAGATGGGTGGAGTGGTGGTTTTGTGGGTACAGATTTCATAATTGTTCTCAAGACTCCTGGTCGTCAGTTTCACAATATCTTATGCTTGTCACTGGTGCAAAAAAAAAGATCATTAAAGATGGAATGTGGTGGTCTCAGAGACTTCTCATTGTGTTTGCAGAGAGCCCAAAATGACAGGTCAGAGCTGTGTGATAGCTCATCATAGGTTCACAATAGTTCAGGCAGCATCCAATACATAACTCACAAAAGCACCAAATTACAGCAAAATCACAGAACAGAAATGAATGTCTACCTGAAAAGCTGCCGGGTCCCAACCAATGTTTCTGTGAGCCTGGGTGTATGGCAGGGTGATGTAGTTCTCCATCCAGTCCTGTAGTGTAATAATGGCTTTCATCAGCTGAGCTGATACAGGTGAAAAACTGGCCTGACCCACAGAAAAAAAACCTGTGTCAACTACAGGCCAGATCCAGAGGCTATGGATTCATTTGGTTGTACAGCACAAGGTGAGGGTGGGTGGCCCTAGGAGGTAGCAGGGTGTTGAGAGGCCCTGATGGAGAGTGGGAAGAATGGTGAGCACCAACCAAAACCAGGGGTGAGCAGCCCCATTACTGTGGGATTTACACCTGAGAGAAACAGCTTTTCATGGTCAAAGATCTGATTTTTACCCCAAACATCATTTCAGAGTCAAAGAAAAAACAGAGCTGGATCAATTCTCTGGTGACAAATACTCCCTCCCCATTGACTGGGTGTCTCTAATCAGATTCATGGGAGAAGGGACAAGTCTGAACACAGTAAGAGTGAGGTAGGCTAGACATAATCTACCATGCTCTCCATCTGTGGCAGTCCCCTTTTCTAGCCCTGCACTGTGCAAAGCAGAAAGTCTCCTCTAGTAACTGTGAAAGGCTTCTGCATCACAGAAGCTTAAAGGTAAAATGTGTTTAGCATCAGGGTAAAAGCTCATGTCAGCTCCCTGCTCTCATTCATCCATTAAGCTTTTCTTGAGACATTTTATACCCAAGAAACATGCAGCATAAAGGTGGATGCAGGAGGAATCCCAGTCAGAGCTTGTGTTTCTATTTGCACCTGGCTGCACTGTTGACCAAGACCAATAGAGACATAAAAATTACTTTCTTACAGCTGCTCTGAGAAGCAGTTCAGCTACAGAGAGGTCAATGCTGGAGATCCTAGGATTGTTCCTGGGCAAATAGCCTGATGTTTCCTCCTCATCCAGACTCCAAACCAGCCTTGCTTTCTACTCTGAAAGTGTGTACATGGGATACCCAGGTGTATCTGATAACAAGGGGCAGGTCTATGGAGATGAGCCTAATGAGCTTTCCCACAGGGGTCTTTAATAACTAAATTAAGGAGAAGATTTGAACAAGAGAAGACATCTTGGGCAGGAGAAGTCCTGGGGAGGCCTGTTGGAGAGGTGCAGTGCTGCAGGTAGGCTGTGATGCTATGTAGTCCTTGCTGAGGACATCTGAGTGTGAGAGGTCCTAAATTCTCCCCTGTATTTTAGGAAGTTAGGCTCTTGGGAGTATTTTATACTTTAGCCAGGATGCTTTTATTTTAATCCAATGTTAATGCCTAGAAAGAAAGGCTGTAAAGGGGGCTGATTTGTGTTCCAGGGACCTTTTAAGATCCTTAAAAGATCCTGTTCCTGGGCAGTGGGAACAGGAAGCTTTTCTTTCTGTGACAATCTCCCTAAGTGACTACCAATGTGCAAAAAGCCTGGGTACAGCCACACTGATGATGGATAAGGGTGTTTCTCCCCTGTGCCTGTCCCCAGACACTGCCCTGTCATCTCTCACAGCTGTACTGGAGGATGGCTCTCCTGAGAGAGCAGTACAGGTGGCCATGTCACAGTGTAAGCAGCTGTCTGTTGATATCTCCCTCTGACAGTCTGGGCTGAGGAAGGAGAAATAGGTGTATGTGGAGAGGCCGTGTAAAGAGCAGACAGAGAGGAGAGGAGAGGAAAGTTTATAGCATAGGTCAGCAGGTTTGAGTGACTTGATGTGTGTATCTGAGCTTGTTTCATATTTCGGCAAGGAAAATTCTGGCCTTGCTTCTGGAAAACAACACGTGAGGGGCTGTACAAAGCTGCAGGCAGTGCGAAGGCCTATTCTGGAGGGCTTGTGCCCCAGGACAATGAGCAGGCCTTGAGGTTGCCCAAAATCCCAGGGCCTGAAGCTGATGGTCAAAGCATCACCCAGGGCCAGGCCAGACCGAATCTGCTGGCAGTGTCAGGGCGGTGTGACCGGTGCTGTCCATGCTAGTGGCAGTTTAGCCCATCCCTGCCTTGGCGGGAGAGCCAAACGCCAGATCCCTGCAGGATGCTGCCCGGCTGCTGCGGCCCAGCCCGCCACTCTTGACTGCGGGCAGCACCAGGCAGGGCTCGCACCTCCTGCCAGCCTGTGCTTTGCTCCTCCAGCACAGCTCCCCACCTCTCTGCTTCCATTGCAGCTTTACACCTCTCTCTGTCTCATTGCCTCACACCAGGGTGACTATTTCCCCTCTGCCTTCCCTTTGGGATGCTCCAGTTTGAGCTCCGAGTGCTGCTTTCACATGCTTTAGTTACCTGCGGGCTCTGCAAATCAGACCACCCCCACAGTGACGAACGTGCCCTGGCTTTCTGGCTCGCCTTCAGGAGATTTTTGCTTGGCTTGTGTCCCTGTTTCCTTGCAATGTAATCAGGTACGGCGGGGAGGTGAGCTCCCCTCAGTAATGATGGGCAGATCTAATAGTCATGGGCTTGGGTTGTTGTTTTTCTCCTATTCAACAGTTAATGTAACCAGCAAATGAGCTGGACAGAAGCAACTCGGGCACCCTGCTCTCTGTTTGCAATAAAGCCAGCCCTGAACACGTGGCAGTGCAGCAGAGCACGTTTCAAGACCTGCCCCCTGTGTGTTCGGCATTCATCGGCGCTGTTACCAGGCAGATTTTCTTCTCTGGTATCTCCAAAGAAATAAAAGAAAAACTTCAAATTAAAAATTTAAAACCTGTTGCTCTCCTTCCAGCAGCAGAAGAGTAAAATTGCTGGAGATGCTGGACAGTAAAGCCCAGAATGTAGGTCCCACCTAGAGATTCCAGTCAGCTTCCTTGGCTGCTGTCAGAGCCCAGGATGGTGACCAGGCACTAGAAGAAGAAGATCTAGAGGACACAGACGGAACGTTTTCACCTGCTGGGTCCTGGGGCTGTCAGAAGTCCTCCAACTTCTCAGGATGATTGCCGGTGCCCTTGCTGGCAGGCAGCACCAGTTCAGTTTCCTGATTGTTGCCCCTCACAAACAGCCTTTGAGTGAATTTGCTGCCTGTGGAAACATGGATATGAGAGATGAAGGCAGACACAGCTTGGGCAGGAGACATGGATGCAGGCATGATGATACCTCTGCCAGGATACCTCAATACCCTTCTGCTGTCCCCAGAGCCAGGGACATTACTGAGCACCAGCTCTTCCCAGAGGCTTTGCATGGTAGCTGGAAGTACTTGTTTTGGAAATGAAGTTTTAAAAAATCATGTCTCTCTGCCCTCTGCTTTCAGCAAGGATATAGAAGTCAGACTAGGGATTTGTGTATAAATGTACTGAATAAGAGATGGATGGGCAGCAGTAGGGCAATTTCCCTCAAAGGCTCACTTTGCTTTCATGTAATGCTGGCAGAGGGCACTGAAGGGCATCTTCCTTTTAACCACCCCTGTGGATGGACAGGGAGACTGAAAGGAGTGGGACCTTCCTCCAGAACAGATGTGGGCTGCCTCAGTACACAAGACTACCAGAGAAGCAAAGGCATGCCAATGTGTGCCAAAGTGAACACCAATGTCCATGCAGGCTGGTGACCAGACATGTTTAATTATTTGCTCTTCAGCAGCCTTGTTTATTCAAGATCTTAAGGCCTTCAACAAATGCAGGTAAATGAAGTCATGTGAGGTGGGGAAGAGTCATTACCCTGATACAAAGAGCCAAGAGCCTGACATGGAGATTGCCCCTAACCTAGTAGCATGTCATCAGTGGAGGTGCAGGAGGGAGATCTGGGCCTGGGATTTACTCTGCTGATGCCAACCACAGATGTTTGTGCTTCCCAGTGCACTGCAGCCCATGAGGAACATCCACGGCTGCCGCAGATATTTCTCATTCCTGGATGGTGATGGCTGGGTAATGAGTTTCTTTAGTCTTGCCTGAATGCTTTCAGTTCTGCAGACATAACTTGTCAGTATTCGGCACCAAAGAGCAGATGAGTAGCTGATTACACAGTACTCTGCCCTGAACACAAATCTCAACAATTAGTGGGACTTCTTCCAGGTAATACAAATCTGTGAATGGTGATAATTTCGGTGCTCATCTCTCAACGAGCTCCCGGTTCTACAAAGGCAAGAAAAACAAAACAAACTGGCAACTTTCAAAGGTGTCTTGAAATCTTCCTGGCATATCAAAGCCCAGGAGCACTTCACTAAATGATCTCAGGGACTTCCAGCCCTGGCCATTCTGCAACCATGACACTCAGGGCAAGGCAATGAGAACATCATCTCTCTCTCTTTTCTCTTGCTGGTGGCTTAGCTGGTGACCTTCTTTCATCCCAGCTGCTTGCATCGTGGAATATAGTGGAAGAATAATTAGTCCTGCCAGAAGACATCAGGTCATCATCAGGGAAGCTGGCTGGCCAGGCATCACATTTTCATGTTGCTCTTAGATTGATGCACCAGAAAGTGGAGTAGAGCAGCTGGGTGGATTGAAAAGACAATTCAATCCTAAAAGCTGACTCCAGATTAGAAAGACAATAAAATCTCCAGCACTGGAGAAAGTGGTGGAGCAGTCTCTGTGCCACTTAAGGGGCTGAAGCTTGTGGTGCTCACCAGCTTTTCATTCCCAACACTGCTCAAGAGCAGGCTGAGCACCAGTTTCATTGCTTGTGCCTTTGGCTTCATTGCCAAGGCAAAACAAAAGACCAGCCAGGAACGAGTGCTTGCGTTTCCTTCGTGGAGATGCAACTTGCTAAGGGAACTGTAAGTTATTATGAGGATGAATTGTTTCAGAGGAAGGCAACCTACCCTGTAGCTGAAGGATGATGGTGGAAGACCTGTTACAGTCCAGTCTAACTGGATGTAGTTCACCAAGTAGAAGTAACTTAATCCAGGTGTGGTAGGAGGAACTTCGCATGGCAGAAAGAGGTTCTGTATCTGATACAGCAAATGCTATGGAGAGGGAGCAGGAGAAGTTATTTGATGAAGCACAATAAAGACCAACAACAGAGAAGGTAATAATTCATATTTCAATAGGGCATCTTTCATGCTGAAGGATCTAACTGATTTGGCCTCTGTTTGGAATTCAACCACCTCTGGAGTGGAACATGGCCATGCATAACATCTGACATTGCCTCAATGTTGATGTATTTGTTAATATGCAAATTGGTATATATTGAAAAGGTTATTGCAGAGTCAGATAATAAATCAACCCTATGTAATGCTTAATGTCCTTACAGTGACAGTGCCAAAACCTCAGAGCCTTGGCACTGTTTATATGTACACGTGCCTATGCGTGTATTTTAACCATAACACACGCAATGAACCTGATATTGTCCTTGTGAAAAGTGAAGACCAAAAGAAAAAAATAGAAAGTGGCCTCAGTAGCCCAGCTTACTGATGTTATGGCTGTTCTTACATTTCTTTCTACCTTTTCTTCTCTCTGTTTTATACTCTGCAAACAAAAGGGAAGCTGGATTCCCTAGCTGGAGTGGGAAAACACAACAAGGCTTTTCACCAGGAGGTGTATGCAGGCAAAGACAGAAACATGTGGATTCATGCAGTTGCTTGTACAGGAGGCCCTTGGCCAGGGCAGCATTGAAAAACCAGTATTAATGTTGTGCAGCTTCCCCCAGGGACAGTGCAACCAGCGCCACTGGTACCTTCAGCTCTATCCTCTTGAGCTGCTCTTGGCTGGAAAGCTGTCACGCAAGGCAAAAGGATTTGGGGATTAAGCTGCCTGTTCTCCTTTTCCTTGGTTTATTTTTGCTGCACTTCATCTAAGTGGGCCTGTGGGTTTATGAGCTCTGGACCAGGCTCCCACAGTGGGGGCGGAGGATGGTGCTGAGAGGTGGCACGAGCTCTCACCCGCCTCCTAATCCCAGCCTTTCCCCAGGGGACTTTGCCTACTTTTCCAGCACCCAGGACGGCTTGAAAGTAGAAAGCAATTGAAGGGACAACATGACCATTCTTGCCATGGCCAAATGAGAGATACTTCTTCCTTTCGTCCCCTCCTGTATCTCATCACTTGCTCTGGCTGCTCCACACTGCCACTGGCTCTTCCAACTAATTCGCAGCCCTCTGACTCCACCAGCCATAAGCCTGAGCTGCCAGCCCTGCAGACACCTACCCCAGCCCTGTGGGTCCTTCCCCAGATCCCATTGGAGAGTTATTACTGGTGGTGATTGGCCTGGCCTTTTGGGGTTCATGAGCAGCATCTGTCATCGCTGCACAAGTGTGTCCTGCAGGCAGCTGCTCTGCTGCTGCTCCACCCTCCAGCTTGGCAAATACATCCCAAAGAAACACTTTATGGTTGATTTTTAGCTCTCTGTCAGTAAAAGACAGGTCGGTCTGACTCTGTAACTGCATCATTTCCAAAGGAGGTGCCTCTGCTTCCAGTGCACGTTTGCCAGAGAGCAGTTTGACTTTCGTCAAACATTTAAGTGACTTTATGTCAGGCAAGGCTCTGGAGCTCCACCACCTGTGGTCCTTGAGGGCCTCAATTCTCCCCTCTGCTGCCTACTTCATATATTTTTCTTCAGCATCTCTGCTTGCAGGGATGCCTGAGATGTTAAATGCTTTCCTCACTAAGACAGTCTGTAGTAATAAGGAACTTGATCTCACATAAATGGGATGTTCTAAGGACCATTTTAATTTCTGCTAATCGGCAGATGAAAAATGAATTACTTTGGATGTCATGTACTAACTTGACAGAGTTACCCAGTAATTGAAGGGCTCTACACGAGTGAACTTTGTAATTGCATATTCTTCTCCTCGAGTCCAGGAGGCAGGAAGGCAAAGCGGATCAGGCCACACGTAATGAAACAGCAAACAGCTCAGTCCCACAGCACTACCAAAGCTGAAAGTAAACAAACCACGCTCGTTATTTTCTATCGCAGCTGCCTGGCTGCTGTGGCAGCCCCGTGTGTGATGTGCTGGCTCCCACTCACTACCCCTCCACCACCTCTGTTTCAACCTCAGGCCAGGCCTCCCTTGGTCCTGGCAGCGGCCTTCACCCCGCTGTACCCGAGGCCTCAGGCTGCCCTGGTCCACACTACCCCATGTGGCAGGAGACACGAATTATTTTGGAGGCACAAATGTCTTTGGAGACAAACATGACTTTGGAGGGTTTCCATCTCTGAGCTTCCAGTCCTGACTGGCCCAGCTGGTGCAGAAAGAGCTCCTGCATAACCATCACCATCCAGACCTGTTGAGGCAGCCCCTCTGGCTGAATCCCCCATCTCCACTCCCAGCTAGGAGACACTGCCTTTTAGTACTGGAGACGTGCTCTGAGCTTTTGTCTGCACCTTTATATTGGCTTCTACTTATGGAACATGAACACAGCTGCCCAAGTTCTCCACCCTGCTGCTCTTAGTCCTGGCTGGGGGTCAGTGGAGGCTACCACATCAAACAGGAACACCCCAGTTCTTGCAGTGCCATCATTTTCCACACTTCTCCATTAAGAAGCTGATGGTACTGACATGAAACAGCTCCTGAGAAGTTGCTGCACTTCTGAAAGGAACTTCCCACTGTTGTAGGTTGCCGACAACACCTGGACATTTTCTTGTTCATGAAGAAAGTGGGAAAATGGGCAAATATTACAGAATAATGATTGTCACAGTTCTTGTTTTGAAGGTTTTTTTCAGCTCTCTCAGGGAACGAAAAAAAAAAATAATCTATTGCTCTGCTTGTTTCTCTGTTTTTAAAAGTGGGATCTATCACCTGGAAAGTCAAGCCAGCATCAATTTCTGTGGATTTTCCATGGCTGCTCCTCAGCAGCTGATGGCATAATGTTTTCTGAAATGGCCATTAACTGAATATGAACAACTTCCCAGGGAAGTAGTTGCAAAGTTCAATTTGCTGAATTATGAGCACATCTCTGATAAGAATTGCATTATATACTACTTGCATGTTGAAAGCATTAACTTTATACTTTGAACCTTTAAAATACATATTGATGGATCTGATGAGGACTGAAGAAGTAGAAAGGTGAAGGTCCCCAAAGATTAGAGATAATAAAGAATAATTGCTATAATTTTTTTTCCATGAAAAAGCAGCAGTATATTTAGAAGAATTCTATTTAGCTGAGGCTTTTTCACTAGAAAAATCCATTTCTACCAAAAAAAAAAAAAAATTGTAATGGAAAAGCTCTTTAATTGGTTGAAAATTTATTACAACAAGCCATAACTTAAGGGCACTCGATTTGTGCTGAAGAGCCGTTTGGCTTCATGGAATTGCATCAGATTTACCGCAGCATTTTAGGGAGCAAAATTGAGCTCAATTCTGTATCTCACACAGAGTAAATCTAAGTATTATATGAAATACTTTTATTTTTTAACTAAGGAAAACCAGAGTGAAACAACAGTGTATTTCTCTTTCAGAAGAGACTAGATTGTTCTAGCCCACAGAATGGATGTGGTCTACAGTAAATCTCCAGCAGTTTAATGCCTCAGTACTTTGGGTGAAAGCCTGAGAGCTACAGACTGGGACACTCTGGAATGGTGAGACAGCTCTGCTCGGTATTCAAGGCAGGTCTGGAGCTGAACTCACTCTAACACCCAAGTGCTCAGGGGTATTCAGGTATCTCCATTTCACATGCGCAGTGCTGTGATCTCTGTGCGCTGAAGGCTTTGCACTTAATCGGTGCTATTATCACACCTGATGAGGCACAGCAGGTGATGTTTGAGATGCTTGCCTCTTGATTCCTTGCAACTGAGCAACATTTAGAAAGAATTACTTAAATCAGCTAATCAAAAACACGTTCAATGACATTAGGATGAAGTGGGCTCTAGAACACCAAAGTGAAGTTCTTTTTCTTCTGGAAATCCTTCTATAAAGAGAAAGCAAATAAATCCCAGTGTGCTGTATATGTTTTAAGCTCGCTGCTCCTTGGCTATTGGTAAGTAATTCCGGAAAATCCTTTGGTTTTCCATATTTCAGGCAAGGTTTGACTGTTCCGGTGAACAGGTTTTTACAGACCTTTTCTGCTTGTATTTTGGTGGCATGGCTGAGACTGGCCAAGAGTTTGTGTGATAGCTGCTGGAGTAAGGGCACTTACTGTTACAACTGGGCTGTGGCTGGGTTCTGAATACATCCATGTGTTCAGAGCTCCACCCATCCATGCAGAGGGGACCACCATTTTTTTGTGCTGCAGAAGGGAGACCCCACCTAACTGTGCAGACTCTGCAAAGAGAGGGCTTTCATTTTATTGAGAAACAAATCCGGGGGCATCACTGGCACAAACCGCTGGAGAAAGTCACCTGCAGAAAGTCAGGACCCGCGTTTTCTCCTCTCTGAAGTCAGCAGAACGCTGCTGCTGAATTGCACAGTGCAGAACAGACCAGTCTGTTGGACACAGGGTGTGGTTGTTTGGAGCAGCGGATGCGTGCTGGGCTGATAATCCAGAGGTCGATGGATCGAAACCACACTCTGCTCAAAAACAGGTGTGGGAGTTGGAGCAGCACAAGCGTGCTGGACTGATAATTCAGAGGTCGATGGATTGAGACCACGTTCTGCTAGATACGCAATCACATTTTAATTAAATTGTTTTAGTTTCCCTTTTCTAACGATGTTCAGGAAAAATTTGCAACCACTCAAGTGAGCAAACTGGAATTTAGACTATGTTGGCAATATATATCAAAGCTCTAATTTCGAGCCCCGCTTTGGGTGCCAATTTAAATCTGTCGCGGTTTGGGGTCAGGGCAACCCCCAGACCGATAACAGACTGCTCTCTTTTAACCCCCCTCCCTCC
>JANHGL010010390.1:22979-35868 GCA_024611195.1 Ceyx melanurus
AAAATTTTTAATTAAAAAAAAAAACAAACTAAAAATTAAATTTTAAATTTTTTTTAAGAAATAGAAGTTTTGCTACATCATCTTCCTGCTTTATATATCCTACCAGTTGAAACCCCTGCTTTCATCAGTAATCTTTCCTAACTTGATTAGACACTGGGACTCTCTCAGCGGTCACAGTTATGGAGAGCAGCTGCTTGGGAGCCTGTAAATTGACCTCTGCAAAACGCAGTATGATTAAATCATTGACATGGTGACCACTCCACACCAGCCTAATATCTTTCCACATGGCTACAGAGCCAGCCCTCCTAGGACTGTGTTCCCTCCATGGGAAACGTGCACCACTTATCCCCAGGTCTGCTCAAGAGCCAGCCTGAGGAGCAGAGCAGAGCTGGCATTTCATGATGAACTGTCCCCACCTGTGTCTGCTGGAGCACTTATTTAAATTGCAATGTGGTTCTGCAACTGGCAGCTTTGACTGGCATATAATTTAGTTTCCCCTGAGAATCGGAGAAGTGACTGTTATTAAAGGAAGGCTGGTTTTAATAGATTTAATAAAAGCCAGAGGAATTTAAATCATATTTTCATTATTAGGGATCTTTGAAGAAATGAGGAAAAAAAACCTGCAATTTTGATGCAAGTTTCACAGAAAAACTATGATGCTTGTGTAGAAATTAAAAATTGCATACACTTGTATCGGAAATTACCTCCACCGAAAGTAAAACCAAATAAGTTTTGTTTTCTACAACAGATAAACACCTGAAAATTTAGTCATAGACACTTCATAATTTTTTTTCTTCAATTTTTACCCCTAATACGTGACCAAATGATCATCTTTATGTGAGTCATTTATAAGTAAATAATTTACTCATGTATACACTTCCTCCTAAAAATCCTCAGATGTTTTGCATTGTAAAATGAGACTGACACAAACTTTGCCAATGAGGAGACCGAGAATATAGGCCAGGCCAAAATAAATGTTTTTCAGATGAGATTTAGGAATTAAAACCCCCCAAATTTGTAAAGTCTAAGTATTGTATATTAATATAAAAGGTCTTACATAAAAATAAAGTTCCCATGTTGAGCGCTTGTTATTTTTTTTTTAGTTTACAGATAGGAAAACTAAGATTCAGAGCGGTTATTAAATTAATTTTTTAGAAGTCTTCATTATTATCATCACATTTATTTGAGATCTCAGGTGTTTTCTGCATAAGGAAAGGATTCTGCTCTGATTCAGCACTCTCTCAGTGTCTCAAGTCCAGCAAAACACCACTGAGGCATTTCAGACTCTGGAAAGGCAGTCTTCGTACTGACTGGACCAGAATAAGTCCTTCTAATGGCAACTTAAAGCAGTCAAATGTTTATATTTGGATTAAGATGTAGTTTGCCACTGTAACTGGTACACACAAGGATGGACTCATATTTCATGACTGATGACCTTTACAACTCCCTGTCAGTTTGAAACAGCCTCACTCTGTATACTGTAGCTTGATAAATTGCAGAAATTCTCCGATATGCTTTGGATTACTTAAACAGGCAAAGATCATACACAAGAAAAAGAATGAAGAGCAATAAATTATTTTTTTTAACTGTATTTCCATCCATTTTGCACGGGTACAGTAATAGCTGTGAGGAAAATAACCACATCACACCAACAGTTATTGCTCAGTGGAAAGGACATCAAGGACACTTGCAAGTAAGAGAATTGGATCAATATTAACACGATTTTCATTTCATGCTTCCCCAATTCCAGTTAGCTGACAGTATACTCTGATTATGTGAACTGCCTCCGAGTAACATAGAAAAGGTTATTAGAGCAAGAGGTGGAAACGTAATGCACTTTTTATATTGACAGCTCTGCTAATAGAGTGTACTGATTTTCAGAGCCATGCAATGCATTTTCATATTTGAGTTTTGACAGCAAAAAGGAATTTCATTTATTCTTAATTCAAAATATTCATATATAAACAAAGGTTTCTTAAGACAGGCCACTGAAGAGGGTAATCGAACTATTTCAATAGAAAAATGTCATTAATAATGCAAGAAGCAAAAGCTGATTGAATGTAAATACGTATGACATGACAATGAAATAATGAAATGAATCTGCTAAATGAGGCATTCTACACTTTTGAAATAGCATCTAATATATGTTATCTTAAAAATGCTTTAAGTAAATAAATATATAATGTCTTAACACTCAGATCTGGATTATGTATGGAAAGTTTTAGATTCCTTCTGAGTTTGAAATACCTAACCCAAGCACACATCCTCCAGGAAAACCCATCTTTTGATTCTATTTGCTTGCGAAGCCTAAAGACAGGATGGAAGTTTTTAGACTTCTGAAGATGTACACCCCTTACTGAGGAATTGCATCCATGTATGTTAGCTCAATTTGCTCTTCTGAGACATTCAGAAGGAACATCTTATGCAGTCTTTACTTGGGCAAAATCACCTATACATGGTATAATGTCTCCTGTAACTGTTTCTTAAAAGGTCTGCCAATGTTATACATAAATAATAAATTTATCAATAAAATAATGTCATTAGAACACCTAGATTTACTATTACGTTATCTTTTGCTGTCAATTGCCACTGGCTCAGTGTGTTACAATGTGGATTTTTTTTTTCCTGTACAAATTTCATTCTGTCCTCACACAGATCACTGGTGTACATCATTTTCACTTCAGCCAGCAGTGGTGAGAGGAACTGTTTGGATTTCTGCAGGGATCAATGCCTGTAGCAGCACCAGACAAAGGGCAGCACCCACAGGATAGAGACATTTGTGAGGCAGAAACGTGGCCCTAACGTTGGGATATTTGTGTCTAATTATTAGCACTACTAAGGGACTGTGCTCTAGTAGCAACACAGCACTTCTCTTCAGGCCAGGCTGATGTAAATATGCATATTTTATATATGCAAATATTCAAGATAGCACTTCTCTATCATAGTATCTATCAGAATTAATCACAGCTTTTCTGTTTGCTAGATTTGGTACAGAATTTTACTCTTGTGGTTTCTATGTTTGTTGTTTGTTTGTTGCTTTTAACAAAGTTAACTGCAGTTATAAAATGTTTTATGCAGCCTAGCAGATGAAAGCAAAACAATAGCAGTACACAGGCATCACTGAGATAAACCAGATTCTGAGTCTATTATTAAAACAGCTCAGTAAGACAAGATTTTTATTATTTTGTCTCTGAAACAGGTAAATGGCTACCAGTGTCCCAGGTAGAAAGCTGTTACAAGAGCAGCTAGCTCACAGAAACCTCAGCAGTAAAGAAAACAAGGAGAGCTGTATTTTATTTCACTTTCCATTAAGCTGCCATGTAAAGTCTGTGGTATCTTTCATTCTGCTTTGCTAAGATTGCAAGAGAGTGCAGACCTCCCATGCAACTGCAGGGATATTTGCAAATTTTCTACATTTATGCTAAATTTGCCAGCACTAGCAATACTATTTTCACTTCAGACTGGAGCTGAGATGCTTAAACTTTCTTTGAAGGGTGTGGGAATGAATGACTTTTGCTATATGGCAAAAAAAAAAAAAAGAAACCAATAAAACACTTTTCAAGCATTATGCATGTTTCTTTCAGCTCAGAAAGTATTTAATATTTAATGTAGGTGATATTCTGGGCTTTACACAAATACTCTTCAGGCATACAATAAAGATAAGAAAAAAGTCATGTCATGATGTAGCATACATGATATGAAAAGCAAAATTAAATATATAACTGAAAACATGCATAATACTCTGGCTGATAGAACTCTTAACGATGCATCTTCCTTGTCATGCTGGTTATTTGAGAACTCTCCCACAAGATGTATTTGGTTTTTAATACAGAGCTTTCACCAGGTGTTTCTGCATCTCTGTTTGTAACATGCACAATGCTGAAACTCATAAAATCTTCCAGTTTGTTTCACTACACTGGTTCTTTCTGTGTGTTTCAAATCTAACATTATGAAACAAGTAACCTAAGTGGCACTGAAGAACAAACTGTACTTGTAGGGATATGGAATAACCAGTGCACATACATGTAAGTCTTTGTTTCTTGTGTAAAAAAAAAAAATAAAAAAAAAATTACTATTTACATAAAACCTCTACAATAACGTTAATATGGTATACTAGAAATAGCTTTCCTGTGATAAAATTAAAATAGAGCAATGGAAAAAAGATGAGTAAATTATTTAGGTATATTAAGAGATAGATTGTCTCTGAAAATTAACTCCTCTGGTTTTGTAATCTATACATACTGATTGTTTGCTTTGTGAGAAACAAGGAATAACCTTTATTGAAGGGATTCCTGCAGTCTGCCTCTGTCAACTTAACCCATTTGTAAAGCTCTTGTTAAAAACCTGAGTCTCAAGAGCTACATCCACCCAGCTGTGAAAGCTGCCCTGAAGGACTATTATTAGACTTTCACCAATGGAATGCTCTTCCAAAATGTTTCTATAAGTTATATGAAATATAAATGAGTCAGTAACTTCTATTCCTTTGTAGAAATAATTAGCAATGGAACCGAATTATTAGAACAAATACACCCTTCACATTGGTTTGCAAACATTTTACATCATAGTAATTTACTGTGTTTAGGAAATAGATGACTTTCATTTTGCAGAACAGATATTGTATATAATCTTTTCACATTAAAATACAACAGTGGAAGGGAGAAGAATGCAGCTAGAATTCTAAGAATGGCAACGGTTGTGATTTTTAGGTCTTAGGAATGGTTTTGTCAGCCAATTTGATTATTTGAAGAGCATTCCAGAGTCATACACTTTCAGATGAAGAAGCAAGAAACAGAAGTAGTTATGTTAACTGCTCGTAAAAAGCCAGAAAGTTCTGCAGTGAAATCTATTAGCTCCAACCTATGACAGCAGCTAAAACCCAGATCATGTCAGATAACCTGAAAATCTCAGAGGAAAGGCATTTGAAATGCAACACAGAAATTCGAGGGGAGAAAAAAAAGTTTTCATATCCTATTTGGCTCTGTGAAAAGCCTGAATTAGAGGCAAGGTTAAGATTCTGACATTCAAGATTTGAGGAAATCATTAGAAAAAGATTACTATTTCATGAATCTGTACTTAAAATATTACAAAGCTACTATGAAAAGACTTATGCTAGAAATAGCATATAACAGGCAGCATATATTTAGAGAAGACTGCAAAGGACCCTCAGGGTGCAATTGCAACTCATTTCCATCACCCAGTTGGACAACAGAGCCTCAGACACTAAGTATTCAATACAGTTCAGCACAATAGTGTCCAGTATTTTACCTGTGCACATTGTTACACTTTACACCTTATTACAGTGTGCATAAGAATGAGGATAATAACAGTAGATATATGAAACTATAGTTATGATTGGATGGGGAGAGGCTGAGAAGTCCTAGTAGGAACATGAAGTTGAATCTAGTATTTTAGATTTAATAATTCTCAGTTAGGATTTTGCTTTAGTAATATGTAATGTAGCCTCTTGTTTCCGGACTTAAACAAATTTCATTTTCATCAGTATCTGACAATTACCGTGTGAAATGTGAGGAGGACAAAACTGTCATGTCATATTTTCCCTAAACCCCTATGATGATGAAATATTTGGAAGTTTATTTGGAGAAGCAGTGGATGGCACTGTTGGGCTACAGTTATAAGACTGTAAATGTAAATCTTCAATCTTAAAAAAAACCCAACAAATTAGATTTCTTGCGACTTCTTCAGACACACAATTTGGATGCAAACTCATTCAGAGTACATGAGAGATTTCACAATCAACATCAAGTAACAGGCACGTGTTTTCTGTCCATAAAGTGGATGCTATTTCCTAGAAGAGCTCACACTCAACTGTCAGCCTGTGTCTACCTACACACTAAAATTAAGTGTGCATGAATTGGGCAAGGGAATATTATTTTTAGTCAAGGGCTTCTCTTAGTTCTTCTGTATCCATACTTAAGACATTAATTTAATAGTATTCATTTGGAAAGTTATCTTAGATAAGGTTCATCACCTGTAATCCCCCAAAGCAATGTCTTTTATAATATTGTTTGTGCCACTATTTTTCAGGATAGTGCATTAACACAGCAATTAAAAAAAAAAAAGAGACTGTCAAAAACATTATTGTGGCTCACTCAGTCACATCAAACTCAATTTCAGTAAGTATTATACTGTTCATGAGCAAATTGATATTAGAATTGTTTTATGACGATCCATGTCTGTTCAACATCTGATTAATGGGGCAAGGTTTTCACAATGACATGAAACATGAAACTTGGAGGAATAGGTGACAGACCAGAGAGGGTTGTGCTGCCATCCAGAGGGACCTCAGCAACCTGCAGAAATGGGCTGACAGGATTGTCAAGAAGTTTGACAAGTCCTGAATCAGGGGAGGAACAACCCCAGGCACCAGAATATGCTGTGGGACACTCAGCTGGAAAGAAGCTCCGCAAAAAAACCCAAACATCTGGGGTCCTGGTGGACACCAAGTTGGGCACTTTTTACTCTGATGGTGACCAACCACCATCATGGAGGCAGTGGAATCTCCATCCTCCATCAAAAGGTATCTGGAGATGGTCCCTGCAACCTGCTCTATCTAGGTGGGCTTGCTTGGGCAGGGCTCTTCCAAACTCAGTGACTCTGTAGTTCTGTGATACGTTAATCTGCATTTCTTGTAAAGGTTCTATGAAGATTAAAGTAGCTTGCTGAGGATTGCATTTTTAGTATCAAACTGAAATGATGTAAGATCAGTCTTGAACATCGAGATATAAGTAATCTAGGTTTTCAAAAACATTACTAAAGACTAAGTTCTGACAACTATCTATTTTAAGCTGTTTCTCTTGTAAGAATCACAGAATCCTTGAGGCTGGCAGGCATCTCTAGAGATTCTCTAGTCCAACCTCTGTTAAAGCACACTGTACAGGAACTTTGCAAGCTGGATTTTCAGTATTTCCAAAGACAGCGACTACACTACTTCTCTACAAAATCTTTGCCATTGTTTGACCACCACAGTAAAAAAAGAAAAATCTTTACTTATGTTTCAATAGACTGTTTTGTACTTCAGTTTTTCATTCATGAAAGTAGATTTCAGATTTCAAAACCTGATGCTTTTGAATTGTTTGTATAATGAAACAGTATTTCTGATAAGCATACACAGCATTTGCTGAAACTGAAAAAAGAACTAACAAGCCCCAGAAAGAGCCATGTAGAGTCTGCTTCATCTAGAAGTGTTCTTGAAGTAAGGTTACTAAGTAGACCTCCAAATACATAATGGAATTAATAACTTAGAAGATGCAAGTTCAAAAGCAACTGTCATATTTCACATAAAAGATATATCTGTAGCTTTATTTCAAAACCACAATGTATTAATGTTTACATATTTCATTATGGAGGCACTTTTTCCTTTTCTTTTTCTTTTTTTTTTCCTTTTTTTTTTTTTCACCTTTTTCTTTTTTTATTTTCATTCAAAGCATTCAGAATCTGTCACAATAACTGGCTTAAGAGGCCAAATATTCTTGTGCATATATACTATAAATATTTGACCAGCTTACATGTATCTCTTTAGAACATGGGCACTAAGTTATTCATGGCAATTTCCTCCAGTGCAGAGTAGAAAACGTGGCCTTTCTTGGACTCCCTCTATATGCAAATGGTTTGTGGATCACAATCTTTAGAGACTGAAGGTCCAAAGCTTAATAAATGAACTATTTTGCTCTTCAGGTGACCTTTGTGTTTTGCTCTCACTGGCAGGGTAGTACAGTAGTGTCTCATCTATACTAATCTCCAATGACTGTAAACTGTTAAGGTGATTAACTGGAAGAGACAGTTCTTTCACCACATGCACAGAATCACTGTGAATTGGGTCACATCTCCATATTCGTGCATTTATTGGTAGTAAAATTTGGGGAACAGAAGTAGAATGTATAATCTTTTATATTATTTTTTTTTTCTTCCTTTCTTTTCAGTCTACTATTTAATAAATTATACTGAAACTCAATCTAAACTTAAAATAAAAACAGTTTAAAACCCATTGATGCTATAAAATTAAAATGATACTAAAAGTTTCCAGGTAGTTCAAAATCCCATTCTAGCTTGTACTTGGATACTTCAGTAAATAATATCCTTTCAGCTTCACAAAAGGGATAAATTAATCTATAGTTCTATTCAAATTAGAATCTAACTAAAACAAAAGGGCATGGCAGATACAATATTGAACTAATTACGCTTGAATTTTAAATCCAGATACAATAGTCATTTTAACAGACTGCAACTAAATCCAATGCCTAATAGAAAAATAACCCTAACCAACAAACCCTTAGAAATGTAAGGGACCATTCCAACAGGAAAAATTCTCCAGCCATCCCCTGTAAATGCTGATATGACTCTCACATACCTAGTCTCAAAGGACAGCTAAGTATATAGCCACAGGAACAGGATATAATTTTTACACAGTTGTATAGATCCATATAATATGTCGTAATTTTTCATTGCAATATTTCTTACTTGTCAGGTACTTTGAATATATATATATATTTGTATGTATATAAATGTGCACATACATATATGGATATATATTATCCAAAAAAGACATCTGAACACGCATACAATGGCTGCCTACACACTGTAGTTAAAGAAATGCTTCATTCACTTGCTTTGTAGCAGAATTTTTTTGAGATTACTATTTCCCTGTAATAGATGATGTATAATGTTTCATACAGGAAGAAGTCACTTAACAGATAAAATTAAGGCTTTTTTTTTTGTAGTTCACCAAGGTAGGCTTTAACATTTGTTGTTACTTCTCATACAGATCACAGCCAGAATTTTAATTTCTAAAACTCTATTCCTTGATGACTGCAAGTATGATGTAATTACAGCATCCATACACATCCAACATCATCTCTGATTTAATACTAGAGCAGCTGTAGAACACTTTTTTTTATTTATCAAGGTCATATCTTAAGTTTAGATAAATCAGGTGTTAAGCAGGCACATCTCTGAGGAACCTGGAAATTCTGTCATCTGCAATCCTCAGCATATCTTATTATTTACTGCCAAAGAAATGACTGATTAATGTTGTCATCTTTGCTCTGTGATTTTTGCTCAGCTGAAACTGCCTGCCCTCTTCTGCAATGCCTGATCAGACCTATTTAAGTTGATGCCTTTGATCGTAGACACTGAGGAGCTTGCTGACTTAGGCTTTGACTAAACATTCCTCCACTGCAATATTCATGCACAAAATCCTAAATGATAACTGACAGTCAATGGAGATAACAAAAACTTGTAAAATGTTTCCACTATTTTACTGATGCTCAGAATAGCTTTACTTGTACTGGAGGTATCAGTCAAGATGAAAAACTGCTATTAATATAACAAAAGCCCAACAGATTTGGCTTTGATGAATAGTTTATTTCTCACAAACAAAGTATCTGAGGTCAGGAAAAAAAAAAATCTTTTACTGGAAAGCTATGCAGCATTTCTTTTTTTTAAATGCTTTAAATTCTTTCTGTAGTGTGATATCATGCTTAGTTTTGGAAGCTAATGGAATTCTGCTATCAAACTGTTCCAAACAAAATTATCAAAACAAGGCTAATAAAAAACAACCAAAAAACCCACACCACAATAAAAGTTAAGCCCTATGAAAAAAAGAAGTCTGCCTCCAGCCCTTTATTAATCACATTCCAATACCAGAGGCTAAAAGTACATCAAACTGAACCAAATCCTTTCCACATGACAACTTCATAAATTATTCAACTCATTAGTAACACTGAGAGGCATAAAAATAACATCAGCATTAAGGATGTTTTCTTACAGAGAAAGGTCAGCTAAAAGTTTCAGTATTAAGATCCAAAGGCTTAAGCCACTAAGAAGTAAGTATTTCTAGAGTAGAAATAGAAAATAAAATAGAAATAGAAAAATTAAGTAGAAAATAAAATAGAAATAGAAAGGATCTATGAATTAGAAGCTTAATGAACACCATTTAAAAAATCCATGCTAATTTTAATACATGTGAAAAGTGAGTATTATTTAATTTTATTCTGCAAACAAGACAACTTCAGTCTATTGCAACTTTTATGCAACCACTGTTTGATGCACATCACCTCCAAACTCACCTGAGCTTTAATTTTCCTGCATGCTCAATGTACTAACAGGTGACTAGCATGAAATTATACATTAACAATCCAATATGAAACTATAACTACTTCCATTTTTCTGTTTCTTATGGTTGTAGCTTTGTCTTGTAGGCTACCTCTACTTCTAATAGGCAGCTGTCACCTGCACTAAAATACCAGAACACAGAAACTACAGAAATGGAATTTTCTGCAGCATGCTGAAACTGTTTAAGTGCAACTTGTATTATACTTCTCATTAAGAAAAAAAAAGAAACCCAACCTATTTCGAGCATCCCCTGAGTACTGTCTTATCCCAAAGACAAAACATGCCTGATGAAACAAAGTCCATTGAAGTAAATGGAAAACTGTTATTTTAGGAACAGTATAGTATCAAGGTGTAAAACTTTGTAATAGTATATAAATCAGATTTCTTCCTGTTTTAATGCTACTTTACTGTCCAAAATTAAAAATATGACTCAATAAGAGTATTGTAAAGGGTTCTTATCCCTGTATAATTAATAAAGCCTGTGGTTTTGATTATTATTTGCTTTATTAAAGCAACTCAGCAATTAGCATCTGCCTTTCATAAGATCTCCGTTTTATTGTTTTGGAATAATATAGAGAAAATAGCCCTTTATCAAATACTACCCATGGAAATGTCTTCCTTAACCCATCTTATGATTGGCTTATGAACTAAGTGCCACACATGATAGCCTTCATGTTTAAATATTAAGTTACACAAGCTAGTATAACTGCGCACACATAATTTCTATGTCTTTCCTTGTTTGAATCCCAGTTATCTGCCTCAACAACTTGCAAAGTTCCTGAAATGTATAGGTCTAAACAGAGCTAGAAACAGAGAGTCAACTTTATAACAGAGAGTTAGCTTTATACCCATCATATTCAGAACTTGTGGAACATTAGCCCTTGGTTAGCTACACATTGAAAGGTTCCACTTGCTTTGTCTATAATTAATTAAATTTTTAATTTCTAAATGCTACGGAACCCCAGGATTTTTATTTTTATTTTTTTAGTTAATTCTACATTCATGAAAAAACTCCAGTGGAACTATTATAACACATTAGTTTGATGGCCTAACAGTTTTGTTATGTCACTCCAGAGAGAGACAAGTTCAGTCACTTTTACCAGCGTCTCAAAATTAGTGTCTGGGAATGCTAGGAAGGTATAATGTGAACCCCTTGGGGCTCAGAGAATTTAACAGCCCACAAACTCAAGTCTCCTGACTCGTTAAAGTGTAAGAATTGAAAGACTTCCTTTTCTAAGAATAGGTTGTCCCAGGAATTCTCAGCATTGTCCTTAGGGGGGGCCACAATTTTCAGGGCTTTATGGGCATCAAGAAAACAAACCAAAAAAAAAAAAAGCTCTATTTTAAAGCAGGCATCAGTACTGACCATATTCCACAGAAGCTTTTAGGAGAGCATCAGAATGAGTTGACCCAAAAGCATTGCGAACAAATCGCCTCCGCCGGCGCAAATCGTCTTCCCAGTAATCCAAGCGCCAGAAGTCGTGCAGTTGGCTGGGAAATAAAGAACACACACATCAGCACCCACCACAGCTCCAACTCTATTTACAAACACAGGATAATTTCACTGCTGCTTTCCTGCTTTGGCAACACCACCTTGTAAAAACATCTATTAGGAGAACGATTCTAACGTTTCTTTACGTGCATTTATATATTATAAACCTCAGCGCTGCCCGTCTCAAATGTTCTGCCTGCTGCTAAAAACATTAATCACACCGAGCCCATTAACAAATGCAGCATCAAATTACAAGTATTAATGGCACAGCTTGCTTTCTTTTACAGTGTTTTTAACAAGGCTTGTAAATCATAGAATGGACCTCGGCGCAAATAGTTTGCAATTTAATGACTATGGTCCCTTAGCAGACTGAACTTAGAAGTGTAAAATATTGCCCACTTGAATTTTGTGGAACTATGATTAAACTAATGTGCTGAAATATTCATTGAAATAATTCCCTACTGCCCCTAGCAACCTGAGAAAATTGCAATTTTATTCATTATTAATAACACGGAATTAGAGCAGCAAAAAAAAAAATCCACCATGTGGTAATTGTCTTGGTAAATTATTATTCCAGCACTAACGCGGTACTAGGATGATTTTATAGCTTCCAGCTAATACAGGCCATTAAAAAACATGGCCATCTTTGTGTTACATTGCCTTTTTATATTCAAAAAACAATATTAAAGTTCTGTAGAATGATGTAAGGCATTATCAATCTGTATTCAAGTCAAAACATACACATACATAAAAATCTTGTACACAGCTTTGGTTCTAAAGAAATAACCAGTTTGTCTTTCAGACAACTTCTTGACCTTATCAACATAAACATTTGCCACATCAATTTTATAAACGCACTCTGGGATATATGGGCAAAGCTGTATTTTATGCCAATATTTTTAAAACTTCCTGGCTCACTGTCAAATCCCCAAAACATCCTTTTTATCAAACTAGTAACTGAACACACTAGATACTTAAAATGATTCTGCAGATCGTGACCTCGCAGACCATAATTAGATAACTTTAAACCATTTTCAATCTAGCTGCTGAATGCTGGAAGTGTGTGGTCAAAAGACAGATTAAGTGAAAAAAAGAGAAGTTTTCTACTCATGAGTACTACGTTTGCCAGATTTTTCTGTATTGCTTCATTTTGAGAAGCTATGTAGCCATTTCCAGAGGTAATGCAGAAATAAGCTTATGTCAAACAAAGCTTTAAATTTTTCACACTTAAACACTTAATTTTTTTATTTTTTATTTTATTAATTT
>JANHGL010010390.1:35968-53462 GCA_024611195.1 Ceyx melanurus
ATTTTATTTTTATTTTATTTTAATGCTTGCACGAGTTGTCTTTAATAACTTCACTAACTGCTATCAGGAACTCATGTCAGTTCTGGTGGGCACACCACCAAGGGGAGAGGATGTAGCAGTCCCTGTCCTAGTCACAAATTTTTGGACGCAGCACACTATCATTTTCAGTTGATGTTGGGTGTTTTTTGTACATTCTGAATAACATTTTCACTACATGCTTCTTGAGTCTGTGTGAAGGTCTTACTTTCATTGCTGACTTGCAGAACAGACATGTTACTTATCTACAAGCAGCAAAAAGGCAATTTCAGTTCAGAGAGACGATTCCTCACCAAGAGTGATTCAGAGCATCTTGAGTAAAGGTGAGTCAGTGACTGGGTTCCCACGGTGGGAAGACGCAGCATTAATGGACATGCTGTGCTATGAGACAGGAATATCTTGATACCTTGAGTGTAATTTTTTTTTTTGTTAACTAAAATATGATAGTTTTTGCTCACAGATGTCATGTTAGCTTGAAGTATCAGTCCATCACTTCTTGTCCTACACAGAGCACTGAATTTTATTGTGACTGCTGAACCCCCTTGACCTTTATGTAATATGAATGCAAAAATGGACAGACAACTGCCCCATGGTTTAAAAGACAAAGCTAAAATACTCCTTCTGTACTCCAAGACTATAGTTTAAACTGATTATATCAAAGATAATCCTAAAAGGTTTTTATCATAGTGATTTTTTTGAAAAAAAATACCCTTTCAATTCCATCTAAGAGTAGATTTTGATGGAACAGGAGTGAAGATATTAATGAAAACTCTTTTAAACACAAGAGTTCTCTGAAATAGCATGTTTCTAGTCCCTGTTCGCCAAAAAAATGCATTTTGCTGGACGTCACCTACATCTAGAGCAACTACAGGCAAGTACAATCAGTGGCGAGTAGCAGTACACACGTCCATAAAAGATCCTCAGACTGCAGCCCAAAGGATGCCCTGCCAGATGGAAGAGATTAAGCTCCAACATGTTAATGAAGAGGAACAAGCCTGCAGGCATAGGGGAAGGGGAAAAAAGTTGTTTGGAAAGAGGTTGGTCACAGAACTGCAAGGATGTCTGGGAATCCATAGTCTTTGTAAAACTGCACAGTAAAGGCAAGGAATCGTTGAGCTATCATTTCAAGAATTAGTCCTGGTTGTCTTTATGCAACATATTTTTAAAAGGAAGAACAATTCTTTTCACACTTTGGAATTATGAATGTGTTTTGAGAAGTGAGAAAAAAAAATTATATTGGGAAACCATAAAACATTTCCCTGAGGTAACATGAAGAACAGAAAATTTGTTACAAAAAGTTTTTAAATGAAAACTTGAAATACGAAACCCCCAAATTATTACTTATGCAATATTTACTACAGTTGAAAAGTACAAGCTAAAATATAAACCTATTTGCCAGAAGATTTAATCAATAAAAGTCTTCTGTAACAATGAAAGAGCAAATATTGTTCAGAAGTGGTATAGAACAGAGACAATAATGATACTGGAGTGAAGGTTTTTCTGACTTTGCTTGAAGCAGAACCAGCAACTGCTGGTTTTATCAAGATGCTGAGGCAGGTATGCAAAAATCACACCCCACATTAAAATGTCTAAAAGAAAACAAAGCCTTGTTGTACATGAGCAGAAACAAATATCTGAAGCCTCAGCTAACATAACTACATAGTTATTCTACACAAAAAATATGGTTTTAGTTACAAAAATCACAAAGCTCCATTATGTTTTTCCAAAGAGCATGTTAGAGAACCCCAGAAATAAGACTAGAAATACTGAAAACTATGAATATTATGCAAATGACACCAACAATACTGAAAATTGAAAATACCAACACAGAGAATAAAGATGTCAGTGAACCCAAGAAACATCTAATACAATGAAATTTTAAAAGATGGTAAAAATATAAATTTAATGAATTCGTTAGGCATTTGTATAAACAGCAACCATTTTCTCTGAAGAACACATACACAATTACTATTGTTAAACATCAGGAGTATATTTGGAAGAATTTCTGGGTGGAAGGGGAAAAGTCTCAGAAAAAGAGGCTACTATTCTAATAGAAGGATGATAAATCCTCAGAGAAATTTAAATATTTAACTTTTTAAAAGTTGTGTGGTTTTGGGGGGTTTGTTTTTTTATTAATGACATGCTGAGTGACTCATTAGCATGAGAAGTTTATTACTGTGAAGGTGGGTGGACATATCCTAGGGATGTCATGTAGGGTTACAAGGTTTAGGATATCAGTACATCAAATTGTGTCCACAAACTGGTGAATTTGAATGGCAATTGAAGAGCATATCTGAAACATTTGAAATATAATTATTCATTGGTAAAGAAAGAGCAAGACTGAGGTAGAAAAAAATTTCAAAGTACTAAGTTTGTAAGGAACAAAGATGTGAGAAGAAAACCAATGACTGTGGAAACTAGTGGAAGAGAAACAACTGTGGCAGTGGATGGGAGGAGAATGAAATCCATGTAAATAATTATGGATAGATAAATGCATAAACTCTGGGTTCTCAAGAATATCTGTTAGATTTTGAGACTTGTGATTTTGAGCTACTTTTAAGGTGGTGAACTCCAGGAATCCATGAAGTTTAGGGCTCATCTGTGGAGTTCTGTGACTACTTTGTGAACAGAAAAAGAAAAAAAAATGTTCATTTGAACATAATTGACAATATAAGCAGCACAAGTTACCAGCAGATTACATACTATCTCACCCAGAGGTTTCTCTGTGAAGACTGATAAAAGCTTTTAATACAGGAAAGAAAAAGTTTTGAAGTTGTTTCCATGTGTGACTGCAATTCATAAACCTGCACACTTCTAGATATTGGTATTTTTGTGTTGCAGCTTTGCAACGCCTGGGTGAAGGGAAAGGGGTTTCATGTGGCCTTTGAAATTAAGGCAAAATAGAGCATGGAGGAAATGCAAATGACAGAAAATACTACCACTGATCATCAGAACACGAGCAGAGGAGTCACCTTTGAAAAGCAAAAAGAAAACCACTAACACAGTTTCTCTTCTACTATCATGTTACTAATGGTCTTGCATTAATAATGAAGGACAAAGCCACGAGGAACACAGAATTGACTACAGATGAAAAGTTTCACAGACACAAAAACTGAACTATCTAGGAAGTGATCTTCAAATTTTAAGGAAAAAACCCCCAAACTATTTATTTTACATTTTGACTATTACGTTTGATATAATGTCACATCAGAAACAGGCACCATGCTTACGCTTCACCCGCTGAGAAGTGCAACATGAGAATAAAATTAAATTTCAAAATAATAAATGCTGAAGGTTTTTATTAACAAAAGGGAGAAAATCAGGTATTTCACAAGAACTTATACCATAACAATTTTTCACTAAAAGATTTAACTTTTTTTTTTTTTCTGATAAAAAAGAACTTTTAAAACAAAATTTTCATTCAACTCTTCTGTTTGCACAAGTATACCACCTGCTGGTAGCAATATTATTGTACTTTGTATTCACCTTACGTGGCAAATTAAAAGAAGAATAAATGTGCAAGCCCTCTAAAGACAAAATGAGGAATCCTCGTGAAATAGTACCATTTTTTGTCAAAATTGTCTGGAAAGTATTTTGACATTTTGCAGCTGTAATTCATAAGAAATCAGACAAACATTTTAGAAAAGAACTTCTTATTCTTAATTTTAACAAAGTAAAATGTTGATTTAGAAAAATAAACTGAAAATATTTCAGGACAACTATTAATTTTGCCATAAGGATGCTGGTTTTGAACAAGGATAACTTTAACGGGTTATGATACTACCTATGATATTTATAAAATTTAAATTATTTTTGTTAAATCCAGTATTCAATGAGCTTCAGACATTCAATAATCTTCCAGAAGCAATTCTGTAGACAAAATTTGTCTTGTAATACAGCTCACTACTAGAGTTTTTCAGCCAAGGTTATCAAAGTGCATTTGTGTCAGAACCATGGTGACTCAAACCTACCTGGAGAAGGTGAGCAACTGGATGAAAAAAAAAACCCAAATAAACATGTTATGACCACTGAAAAGTAAAATATCTCCCTCTTTTCCTCTTGCAGTTATGCTCTGTCTCTAGTATAGTATCTAGCAAGCATTGTCTGACTCCCTGCACAGAAATTAATCAAATCAAAGCCCAAACCCAATAGGATATTTTGCTCCTGAATGAAACAAGCATCACTAGACTCTTTAGTGGCTTTTTCTACCTTATCTGGATAAAAAATAAATAAATAAATAAACAAAACAAAAGCAACAAAAAAAACCAATCAAAAATCCACACAACACCAAAAAAAACCCCCAAGAAACGAACAAAAAAACCAACCCAATAAATTCCTCTTTGAATTCTGAATGGTAAAAATACCACTATATAGTCCACATCAACACGGTACAGAAGTTTTGAGATTTTGCAGATGTTTTGAGGAAGCAGTCACCTTTTACAAGAAAATTTATTTCTTGTATTTCAAAATTATTATCTACCATATTAAATGTATAACTAGGAACAGAGTCCTAGCTTCTTAAAAAAAAAAATTAAAAATTGTAGGCTTTTGTGATTTATCTGCAATTCTAGAAAAGTTAACCAACATGTAAAAGTTTCTTCAGTTACTTGTCAAAAAAATCTAGAGCTATACTTTTAACATAATAGTAGTGTTGAGGTAGGCAGCTAGGACTCTATGTCATTAGTTACTTTTGTTTGCAAGTCACAGCTTAAAGGATATGGCACCCAGGAATATAAAATCTGTCTTTGAAAGGTTTTGAAAGACAAAATCTTTTATCTAAATATTTGTAAAGTGTTATTCTAAAACCAAGACAAATAGCTTTTTTTTTTTAATACTGTTTCGTAAATACCAATAATGAATTAATGTTTCAAACTTTTATAAATTATTCAAGCTGCAAGCATTTAAAGACAGCTAACTTATAAACCTGGCATTGAGATAATTAGCTTCCTCGAAGGCTATCAACAAACAGCAATAGTAATAAAAATCTAATAAATAAATAATAAAGTTTTACCTAGGCAATTATTTTAATTTCCAACACGCAGAGCTGTTTAATAAAATGCAAGTCTAATAATGCACTATTTTAACAGAATTACTGTTTTTGCAAAATGCTATTTCAAGCTTGATAATTGGAAATCTTTGAATTCAGAATTTGCAGAAGTATGAAGTCTTACATTTTCTACAAGTTCTTCAGGACAGATTTCTTTACCTCTTAAGTATCACCTGGAAGCACAGTGCAATTTAAGACAAAGCACACATCTGGCTTTAAACCTAATATTGTTCTTAAGAATTAAAACAAAGACATGCTGGCCTAATTAGCATATATGTCTTGACTGGTGTACAGTTATCCCTGCCCACAAATGCAATTTGTAGTGATGAAATAAACATTTGCTAAGTGGTGTAGTCATGAATGCTACAGAATTTTTAATGGAGACTATGTTTACAACACTACAAATAAATGCTGAAGCAATCTTAACTTGGATCTTTTTTTGTTCTGGGGAATTTTCGTAAGAGATAAGAAGCCAGCTTGGCAAGTAAATCAAAACTGTTCTATTTATACTTTAATTCTGACAGTCAAGGGGTTCTTCAGAAGTACAGAAACAGTATTCTATAAAACATCCCAAAATATATCAGCATGACCTAATGATTTATTTTTGGCTTTGCAAAACTCATGGGAGAAGAAGCAGACATGACATTAAAAAAAAAAAAAAAGACACACAGAATTAAATCTTCCATGTTCTCCATCTTGAAAAAAAAACCCCAACCTAAACCTTTTTGTCAGTTTTGAAAAACAAGCAGCATAGACTTTAAAGAGTTTTTACACACACAGTACTTGACAATTAATTATTCTGGATATTTGGTTATATTTGCTTTATGCTCTTGCATAAATTAATACGACAGTTAAAGAAAAATCAGCAGCAGTATTTTAGTAAGTTTATACAAAACCCCACCACTTTTCTGTGTAGAACCACCACACAGAATTACAATCCTCAACCTTGCTAATAAAGTCCATTAAATTAAAGTCCATTAAAAAAAAGTTCATTGCAGGTTGGTGTTTTGTTTTTATGTTTTGTCTTTTAAGACTTTCTTTTGATAGTTTGTATGGAAGATATAAGAACAGGAGTTAAAATTAATCTACTACTACACCAGAAAGGAAATCTTAGTGACTGGATAAGTACTCAGACAACTGATGAGAGAAGGGACAGTATTTCTGGGAACAGAAGGATGTGCTGCTCTCTCTTCAGAGCATGGGCAGCCAAATTTCCTGCTACAAGACAACAAAACTCAAATACTTCACACGACTGTGAAATGTGAGTCATGGATTGAGAAGAGACAGCATTCTAGGAGCAGTTAAAACTGGGAGAAAGCGAGACAAAATAGAGCTGGACTCAGTCTGTACCTGGGTTTGAAAGCAATTTGGTGATGGTATTTTTCGGACTATTTTATTCAAGATGGGAATCTGGATTATCCAGAGTGTTTTCTGCTAAAGCTCCTTGTGATAAAGGCCTTGGAGAAGAGTTGATCTTTAAGTGCAGAAAAGTCACACCAGCCTCAGAGGTTCTTCAATTTCTAATGACCAGCTTGGGGGAAAATATGCTCTGCTCTCTCCCTTCTCCACCAACAGTCATTTACTGGAAGATTAAGGTTGTCAAATTATGCTAAATGATAGCTGAGTTGAATTCCTTTTATCTAACTTAAGATCTCAACATTACTGGCATTTAACTAATCATCTCAGGCCCGTTTCATAGGCAATGGAGAGAAATAGTTGCATCTTGGGAAAAGCTGGGTGATAGGAATCCCACTACACTTGTCTCAAGTAACAAAGGTCTCAACAGTAGAGAAAATAGAAACCTGGGGTTCTCACAAAAGAATCTGGTATCTAAGACTTGCTGAATTGTCAAGGGAAGGATCAAGTCGGAGAATTGACTGAGTGAAATCTGAGAGGCAGGATAGAGAAAAAGAGAATGATAGGCTACATGGATCCCATTAAATGAGAGAACTGGAGAAAGTGGCCGATTGACTTGTCCTACTCCTGTGTTACTGTAAGAAAAACTTACACAGAGATGTCTTTTCTATACCTGATTGATCTGCTAAAGGAAATCCCAAAATATCAACTAGAGAAAAATCAGAGAAGTCATCTTCACCAAAATAACAAAATAAAATTACCACAATAAAATCAAAATACTCCAATGATCCTAGAGCAGCAGAAGACACATCATTAGGACTATATGGAACTTTTTAGACAGAAGAAGAGGAATCCCTACCTTGGAAGGTCTCTACTCCCCAGATTATTTTTTCCCCAAGAGTCACTATATGTTATTCACTGCTCAAGGTGTATGTACTTGAAGAAAAATTATGGTCACTTCTAATTTTCAAGTTAAATTTGGAAGCTAAGCATTTTTAATTTGTACATTGCATTAAAAAAAAATAAAATTGAAAAACCACTATTCAGAACTATGAAATACACATATGCTCTGACTTCACCAACATCCAAAGGCACCAGAATGCAATTCACTATATAGCGTTATGCCTGCAATCTTTCAGAGATACTCTGAAAGCCTGTGACAGCAAATCAAAACTATTCTTTTCAGGCTTTGTCAGTGAAGTGTTTCTCTCTCAAACATACACACCAATAACAATTTGTGCCTAGACTGTTACAGCTGATTCCATCTGAAGCTAAATAGAATTACATCAGAAATGCTCCGGCAGACACAACATGCTTCCACCATGAATCACCAATCAAGTTTTGTGGAATGGAACACTGTCAGCCTTTTCTGATAATGCTATCCCATTTTACACTACTAAAACTGGAAAGGGGAATGAAAGGACTACAACCATGGAGCTCAGTTACAGGCTTGTCTCCTACCACATCACCGCAGTTCAGAAGCCAAGTCTTCGCTGTTTTTCCCTTTTTGAAAATATTTAGTCAGTGGATCTGCTTGAGGAAGCTTCACCATTCCTGGTTAGCTTCTTAATGACAATAAAACTACAACCTGGCACTTCACAGATGAAGGAGGGTCAGTGGAGAATCAGAGAGAAAGAAGTGCATGTGTACATCATTCTCTTACAGAAAGTAAACCAAGCCCAAAGGGATGAACAAAGACCTGCTCCAGAGTAAGCTCCAGCCTGCTAGAGGAGCCTCCAGCAAGGTGGAAAAGGCCATTTCAGACCTCCCCAGCTAAAGCCATAACTGAGAGGTAAATTATAGCAATCTTTTACATTACAAATGGCACCAAGATCGTGAATCAGCAATATAAAGACCCTCATAAGAAAAGATGGAGGGAGAACATAAAGTTATCAAGTAACAAGTTCAAAGCAAATGACAGTGCTTTCTTGTGTGAATTTCTCACACAACATACTCAAGATGTAGAACTCAACGCTGTGCCATATTGTGGACAGCAAAGTTTACACGAGTTGTTAAAGGGATTAGACATTTCCTTTCATACGAGGGAGAAAAACCACCAGAAGTTATTAAACTCAAGGCTATCACCTCTGGCTCAGGAAGTCCCTAAGCTACAATTTGCTGAAAGCTAGAAGAATATGCTGGAGGGGTGTCACGATAAAGTTTCCTAGGGAAATACTTCCTTCCTCCCTAGCCCTCCTCCACTGGCAGGCAGCAGATATTGGAGCAGCAGACTTGTAATCTGATTCTTGTAGTTCATGGTCATACTGCTTTCCACTGTTATTTTGGGGCTGATTCCCCAGCGCCATTAAAATAGTCCCATGTCAACTAAGTTTCAGTCAATTAACTTTATTCCCCAGGTTAACAGCAGTACTAAGTAACTCATACCACTGCTCAGCTAACGAGCATGGAGCAGCACGTTCTCAGCAGGAGGACTTTGGCTCTGTAAATATCCTTGAGAAGAATGTAAATTTGGCCCAAAGCTTTGAAGGTGTTCACACAAAGGATAATACAGACTTATACACACTGCAAAATTCACTGGTCTTGAAACAAACTAGTTCTGAAGATAAAAAAACTGCTAAGTCTAGAAGCTTTTACTTTTTCAAATGTCTTCTAGTACTTACAGTTACTGCCAGGTCACAAATACTATTCTGTAACACTTGAATAAAATGGTTTATTTGTAATCTTGACATTTATTCTTTTGGATTAAGGGCAGTAAATACAACTGTACACAGTTAAGTAGGGGAAATGAATATAAACATGAAAAAAATTAACCAAGCTCCATCAATATGATTATTTTGTGAATATAAAAATCACTCTAGCTGCACTTAGCTGATGATGTACAGAATTAGCATTTCCTTTGATATATTTATCAACATTTTTTTTTTAATTGAATAAAACCACAAAGCAGCTGTGAAAGACATTACATATTCTATGATAAATAAAGTTTAAGAATATTTATGGAAGGAATCTCTTTAATAACTAGATTGTATCGGGTTAAACAGTGATGAAAGTTTTAAGTAAAATATTTTCAAAATTTGAAAAATGTTACTTTAGTATGTAACTAAAAACTGTGAAACAAAAAGAAACATGAAGTTAAGCAAAAGAAAAAAAAAATCAGTATGCCTAGTGTAGCAGTTGATCCATTTAAAAAAACACCACTTTATCTGTTCTCTTTTCCTTTGCAAAATCCAATAAACCGCCATTATATTCCTTTTAAATGGTTCCATTACAAGGATTCTATAACAACAGACTAATGTCTTGATAATTATAATAAATGCCTGTAATCAAAGCAGGAACCATTTAAAATAAGGAGAAAGGCTGTTTTCCATCAAACTCATTGTAGTTCCATGACCTTTGGAGCATTAAGCTACATCACATGCTGCCACCTCTAACTGCAACACAGCTTTCCTACCAATCTTGCTCAAATAAAAACAAAAAGGATGGGAGATCAATGGCAGAGTGGATTGGCACATGGTAAGAGTTCTTACTTTCCAGCTCTGAGCCTTGTAGAACATAAAAACCTCAATTTGCAAGATTCCAAAGGCTCAAAGCCGGCAGGATTCAGGCAGCAGCTCTTTGATGGGCTTTGATACGTAGTGCTTCCCTTCAGGAGGGAATGGGGGAAGGAGCAGACTGCTGCTTTAAAAAGTTGAGCTATGGCAATGTGAGCTATATATCCATAAAAAAATATATATATATATATATGCTCAAGAAAGTATTACTTTTCAGAAAGATGTGCCATTTTATAGAAAAATTCGGTATTGTATTCACATGAACAAACAATGATTTCCAGAGATCATTTAAGAAACCCAAGGCTGATAAAATTACGGGAAATGACTATATATGATCAGAATGGCTTTCATCTGCATTTTGTTAGACCCAGCATTGATTTCACTTTTCAGCTGTGAACAGCAAGAGGCCAGCTGTGGCCAAGGGAGAAAGCAAGCAATGAACTAGGGTCACAATAGAGGCTGAGTTGTCAGAAAACTTAACACTTTTAATGACTAAATCTCAGCAAAAAATCTTCAAGTTACAACCATTTGAAAATTATATCCAGCAGGTCTCGCAAACTGTCAGAGGATAGAAGATTTAATTTATAACTAAGTAAAACCTTTGAACTCCAGTTATGTGAATAAACAGCTTTATAAAGGGAAAACAAACAAAGCAAGGAAAATATAAAATACATTGCCTTCGAGGCAGAAACAGCTACATTTTACTTCGTATTCCCAGATGTGTTAAAGGGAAATTTATGACAGCATACTGAAAAGCAAGATTCCCATTGTGAAACCCTTCACATTTATTTAACTAAGCACAATCATTGAAAATGACCTTTATCCAAACCCTTCACAGCTGTCTTAAAATGATCTAAAACTATTGCCAGATTTTCTTTAACTAGCATTACTTAACAAAAAGTCATTACCCCAGGGCCATATTACACTACTGGCAAGTAAACACAAATCCATTTTCAACAACACGCTATGAAGTTTTAATGAAATATTGATAACAAATTGAAAACTCTCCATTAAAAAGGTGCCAAACAACACACATCATCATAGTTTTCTATTCTAACAACAAATAACATTTCTGATAACATATATGTTACCTGTTAGACATACATGTGAAGAGAAAAATGGCTGATGCTTAAAAAAAATATTACATTTTAAACTGTTATTAAATTAAGTGTCAAAATTATTATAAATGCAGCTGTTCTAGCAGTATATTGTGAAAAGATGTCCTCATCTGTTCTCAAAAGACAGCACATTTAGAGTGTACTGTGCCCTTCTATAAAATTAAAGGTCTAATGACAATAAATTCATATGGCAGTTTTCACTGCAGTATACTAATAATGTACCAGCATGTTAATAAAGTTTGATTCCAAGATTTGAAAAGTGATGTGTCGAAACGACGGAATGGTATTAAGATTAAGGTTTAATCTTTCTCCTTTTTCTACATAAACACTAAACATAAAGATTAAAGATTATTGTAAGATCTGGCCTCTTGCAAGCCTAGGTGAACTGACAGGTGTTAGGGAAAATAAGAATCATGCGGATTCATAAGAGTTTAGTTTTTAATATAATATTGTAGAGACATAAAGTGGGTGCATACTGTGGGGAGGGGAGGAAAAGAGTTTATTAAAGGGCTGGTTAGTCCAGTAAATCATGGCTTTCAGATAAAGATGACTATGGTTGGTGGTTCCTTGTGCGAGAGGGAGAAGGGTGCAGGAGGTTCATTTCACCACCAATTATGCTGACCCAGAGTGTTACCATTTATCATAGCTGAAAGATGACACTCACTGCTAGCCAAGGGAAACTGCGAGTCAAATCCTTCCATCTAGATCAATACACACAACATTTTTCTGCAGACAAAAGTCATTACAGAAGAGCAAACTTCACAGTCAATAGCTACTCGAGCTAACATATTCTATACATTAAGGTATGGCACTGTCAACTGCCACTGAAAACTACTGTATTTGACCCAGATTAAAGGGTTTCCACCCACCATTATAAGGGATTTTAAATATCTATTTTCTAGTAAAAGCATATATATCCTCTTTATTGTTAATGAGTACCCATGAAGGTTTTCAGGACTTGTTGCAACCTGCAGCTGAAACTGATGTTCTTGCTATAATTTCATAAAGACTCCCTTAACACAAAATAAAAAAGAAAAAAATCATTCATTACAGAAAAATCAATCTTCCTAACTACTGAAAGCCAAAATAGTTTCTGGAGCATTAGCTCCTAAAAGGTGCAGTTGAAGACCTGATCTTTGTGAACTCCGGAGATCAGAAAAGAGAAAAGTAAATATACCTGAAGTATTAAATCAATGTCACTAAACATGTATTCATGTTTGTTTACACAGAGGTGCACACATAGGATTACCAGCAAGCCAGCTAGTAGACAAAATTAGGCTTTAAGAGATTAGGTTTTGTTTCAAAATATATCTAAATGTCAGTTTTGACAGCTGCTTTCAAAAAGGCAGAGCTTAGTCTTATAAAGCAATCGTAACACATCAAGAAAGGTTAGAGGGCAGTAAAAAATCACTACTTTGGTTAAAAAAAAAAAAATTGACATCCAATTTTCAAGCTGATTTATCAGTGGAAAGCTAAAATTGATAGTTTGCCATTACTGGGTAGCAGGCTGTCTAAGAAAGCTGTTACAAAGCCTTTCATTTTGATTTAGCCACATGGATCAATACAAACCTATACTGTTTCAATTTTACAAATATTGATTTTCTGATATAACCTCTGTGGGAGAACATTCATCACCCACCATACTAAAAAAAAAAATTGAAATTTATTTTGTAAACTCCGATTCTCAACAAAATATAGTGTTCTACTGAGTGAAGTGAAATACATTTTTTTTCCTATATAACAGCTAATCATTGCTAAAATGATATTCTGAGTAATATACTTTTGCCTTTTCATTTCAGAGTCTGACTGACACTGTTAATCCTTTAACTGGATTCATACCAGGGAAGATCATAAAATTTCCCTTCATTTTTTGATCAAATATATTGATATTCTTTTCAGTTTTAATGCATAGGAGGACAAACAGAATTTCAAGTTAAAATGCTCAGTTACAGTGAATATAACAACCCAGAAGCAAAATACCTTCTTGAAACTTGAGCTGCCATCATATAGTGATAGTAGCAAGTAACTAAAAAAAGAACATTTGTAGTGAATATGTTTAGAGACCCTTTCTTCTATAAGGCTTTTCTGTATCTAACTGTACTCAGAACAAGAAGAGAATGACCTTCTAAAACATAATCATGGTGATTATTCATATAATGGTTGTAACATGCAAATATACAGCAGCCATGGAAAGGAACAAAAATCAGGCAGCAACTTCACAGTGCTTAAGGGCTTCATATTTTACAGCACCAGCATTAATGGAAAAGTTAATGTAGCATTGAATAAAAGTGAGTTGCTCAGATGCTGCTACTGCTGCAGAACATTTGATCATGGAAATAGCACATCATTTTTTTCACTGCTATTGCTTTCTAGAACAACAGAAAAACAACTCCCACCCGTCCCCAAAATCACATTCAAAATGTTCCTGCTTTACTGTGATGCTTAAGAAATATACCCAAGCGTATAATTTGTAGAACCAAAAATGCAAGTAAATAATTTAACCATGTAACTCAAAATAATTAAGCAGCAGTGATGAAGAAAATCTCAAAAACTATACACCGTGACAACTAGTTCTATGGAACAATCACAATACACAAAATAATACAGCATTTCACAGTACATTTCTCTCTTAATTCCTGATATTAATATATTAAATACACACATATTTGCATTTTAAATTTCCTTGTTTTCCATATACTAGAGAATAAAAGCTACAAAGCAAAATCAGTAAGTGTAATTCAAAAACTTTTAATTGACCCAAGCTTATAGGAAAGTTTCAAAAGGTAGGCAGCACCTAGATTCTGTAAATGGAGGCACATAATTGGCTCTAAATTGAATTTCCCTGACAATTGTGTTTAGAGAGAAATCTGAGCAAGAGGATGCAGACTACAGATCTATAAATCCTGTAAATCATGTTTCTACTTCATTATTGCTGGTTGGTTTAGAAAAACAAAAGAAAAAGAAAAAAAAAGAAAAAAGGGAAAAAAAAGAAAAAAGGAAAAAAAAAGGAAGTTGTTATAAGTAAATGCTGGAAAATAACAGTAATCTTTCCACCTTTATAAATTCAGGCAATGACCCTAAGAGTCTGGTCCTTCTTGATGCAAATTGTAAAATGTGAAGACATACCAGAGTTTAGCATTTCCATTAAAGAAATTAGTCCTTTCTGGAATTCTGGCGAATTATTCCAGCTCATAAAAGAGTTCAAACTGTAATGATTCTGCACTGATGCTGGACTAGTAAAATTTCTTGTTGTTACTGGTTGCCTTATTTACTTTTTTCATCAGAAGTAGAACAAAGTATAGAGTGGTGGCCACGGTTATGAAAAGGGAGAAGTTGAACACCTTCCTTTTCCACTTTCAAAACAATCAAAATAGGTGCTAGCAATTTGAAATTTCAGGCAGCTCAAAAAGCTACACAATTCTTGACTGGTACTTTATAGTTTCACTGTTGATGTCAGACATGAGAACAAAATCTGGAGTAAGGACCACTGCTCCTAGGTCCTTCCAGATTTGGTTGTCTGCCAGATTTAAAAACAAAGGTTTTCCAAAATAACTCTTCACTCATACATACAGATGTTCCTCAGATAGCATTTGTTAAGCAGTGTGAAAAATCTTCCTCTCCCTACTTTAATTCACCTACTCTCGGTGTCAAGTGACTTCAGTTTCTGGCATCAATATCATAATTCAGTTATATGTTTGCCAATTAGATAATTAATTGACCTTTATGCTCCTCTGATGTCTGTGATGATATTAGCTATGAATTTCTAATAGGATTGAAAAAGTACCAGCAGAAGTTGTGTGTCTTGCCTTTACAACTAGTAATACCAAGTGGTATGTAGAGAAAAACAACAATAAAAACTTCTGAATATTAGAGCCAATGGAGAACCTAAGAAACCAGCAAAGAATCCATACTAAAAGCTACCTCAAAACTTACTTCTCACTTAACATCTTAGAAGTGTTTTCAAAACTATGAATTAATACTATTTCTAAATTGGGCCTAAGAGATGTCACATTTATCTTCCTTTTTATGTATGTTTTTATTGCTTCCTATCATTGGTGTCAACACAGCTACTAGGAAATCATCAGAAGAAATATTTCTTACACATGAATCATTCCTAGATTCAGATTGTGACTAACAAAACCAAAAAGAATTCCTATCCTATAAATATATTTTGCTATCAGGAAAAAATATTAAATATTGGGAATCTGGAAAATATATACACTTAAATTTTAAGAAATAACTTCATTTAAATTTTTGTCTATTGGAATTGTATATACAGAATATTCTCTTAGAAAATAGTTATTCTCAAACTGAACAGAAAAATTGCATATGGATTATGATTTTTTTTTTTTTGGTGGATTTTCTATCCATCTAGAAAACTGGCTATTTTGCTACATTATTGGGTTTTAAAATGGTTCAGCGCTATTGAATGTTTCAGAAATACTTAAGGCATGAGGCAATATATTCCTGAAGCTGAAACAATCATTAGACTCTGATGTTCATCTATTTTATTGATCTACCCGCAGGGAGCTTTATGGGCACACTATCATGTCAAGGTCACAGGATTAAGTGAACAGTGATGACAGTAAACAAGCCTTTTCTGTATATTCTAAAGGGTCTTACTGAGTTACTTAAAATACCATAAACATAAATAGTCTCCTATCTCTACAACACATCCATGACAGATGACTTCAAAATATAACACTCTTGAGCACTGGAGCTTTACAACATAACCAAAAGCCTATATTATTGACAACAGATATCAATACACTGAGGAGAACAAATATTGGGAGACACTTGCAATTTGTTATTGTCAGATATTGTAGATCTGTAAGTGTACAAGAAATATATCTAAATATATGCCAAACATCTATGTAAACAGAAAAAAAAAAATATAGAACACCAGAGTTTACAGGTTAAGAAAAATCATGGTTATATAAATACTATAATAAAAAAAAGTGCCAAAATGATACAAGACAGGTAAAAAGAAATATTTAAACAAAACCTATGTGATGCTTTCAATACCAACTTGAATATTTTAATTACTTTTTAGAAGTGTGTTGGGCATTACCATATTTATATAGCAGTATAATCAAGTACAGAAACCTCCTTCAAATGGTGTGAGGTCTATGACAGACATAGCATTCCTGAATCCATCAAAATTAACCCATAGAAACATTTTTTTTTCCACTCTTAAAACAAAGACCATCAAAAACCAAAATAAAACCAACCAATCAAAACAAAAAGTGGAAAACTGAAAGAGTCTGCTGGGGATATTTTTGAGAAATTAGAAAAGTGAATTGTCTGAAGATGATCCTCATAGTTTGATAAGGGACAAGAATCTGGTTGCTGGCCTCAGTGGCCAATAAAATATGTTTTTTCTGGTCACCTGAACCAGGACCTCTTAGATGTTTTTTGGGAGCAGTAGTTGCACATACACTTGCCTATCACTCTCCTGTAGGAATACTGCACAGTAAGACTCCAAGCACTTTAGAAATTACCACAGACAGAGAAGAGGACATAAGGAGAAATAGGCAGAAGCACAGACTATTTCTGGTTGATGGTAAAGGTATGGATAGATGAATGCTGTAGATAATAAAGGATGAAACAGATACTGCTGATTAAGGAATCTACTGATATCTGAAGATCTGTTTTTTATAAAGCTTAAAAAAAATTAACATTGGAAAACTTTTTCTCTCTGTGTTTTCCATGAAGCAAAAGAGGAAAACTAAATTTTAGGCAGAAACAGAGAAGATATTGAAGAGAACTGAAAAAAAAAAAAAAGAAAAAAAAAAGATTACTTTCTTAACTGAAGTAATAATGTGAAAGAAAATGCAGAATTCATTCAGTAATATAAAATACAATGTACTGTACTTCCTAGAGATAAACAGGTCTTTCTGTAGATTTCCACGTCTTCCCTGAGTACCACATATTTCCCAACACTGGAAAATAACACTTCCTTCCAAAGAAAACATATTGTTCTGAGGTTTCTTCCAGCTGTGGGGAAAAAACCCACCGTGAACAGCACTACAGTTCAACAATTGAGTAGCCTTACACACATACAGAACAGAATAAAACTCACATAAGAAAACTGTGCACTCACTTGCACAGCCCATCTCCTGTTATACAATACTTTTTTTTTTTTTTTTGGCAGGTGCAAATAGCATCCTACACTCAAATTACTATTATTAGAAAAGGATATAGATTTCTTCTATTCTCCTTTTTCCATTGTGCTTATCATATGCAGCAGCACTGTTAGCAAGAGCTCCTTCAAACACTCTGCCTTCCACCACAGTGCTAAGCTATCAGGGAGGGGAAGAAGGAATTACACACAGAATTACTCAGAATCATAGGATGTTTAGGGCTGGAAGGGAGCTCCAAAGGGCATCTAGTGCAGCCCCCTGCAGGGAGCAGGGACACCCTCA
>JANHGL010010392.1:0-47282 GCA_024611195.1 Ceyx melanurus
GTAGCTGGGTTGGGGGGAGCGGCGGGCAAGCGAGCGAGGCAGGGCCAGGAGAAGACTTGCCCGCGCTGAGCGGTCTTCCTGCACTGTGCCCAGGGCGGCGGCGGCGGCGGCGGCGGTGGTCTACTGCATGAACGAGGCGGAGCTGGTGGACGTGGCCATGGGGGTCCTGGCCGAGGTGAGCCCGAGCCTCTGGTATTGGGGACGCGGCCCTGGCTCTACCCGAGCGCTGCGGGAGGGCTTCGGGGCGCGGGCAGGCAGCGCTGCCGCCCCCGGCTCCCTGGCGGCCTCTTTCCGGGAGGCGGGTCTGGGGTCACTGCCGGGCACCGCCTGCGTTTCCCGGACCCTTCCTCCCAGTCCCGCAGGCGGCTGGAGCCGACGCCGTTGCCTTTGCTTTCCGGCCACCCCGCCGCCTGTTGCGGGACAAAAACAGCCTCCACCGGGGACCTGGGGACCGGCGACGGGCGTCCGGCGGGGGTGGTGGGCTGCCCCACCTCGCTTTTAGGGTCTGGTTGTGTTTCCTTTGGTTAGAATCTGCAGCGCAAGGAAGGTGAGAAGTCCTGGTCCGCGAGTGAAGAAGAAGAGGAGCTTCAGCTAACACCAGACCCAGCTCCTGGAAACACAGCCAGTGCTGAGGGAGGCAGCGACTGCAGTCCAGCACTCCCATCTCCTACTGATGCTGGTGCCCATGCAGTGAGGACAGGCTGGGAGGACTCCGAGGATGATGCTCTGAAATACGTCAGGGAGATCTTTTTCAGCTAATGTTGCCTCCTCTGTGGCTCCCCAGGAGCAAAGGGGATGGTGGGGAGTGTGCCCCCTCCCACAGCACTGAGGATGGTGGGAGGAGGGTACGGAATGGTCTGTGTATCTGCTGTGTTGGTGTCCTATGGAGCTGGTAGGAGGCCCTTGAAGGCCATGGGAGCAAAGGAAGGGGCACTCACTTCTCCCAGTGTGTGCTGAGTTCAGTGTGATTTGGCTCCAGATTAGGTTACATTAAGTTCTGTACGTCATCTCAGAGCATGGGCAGAATAAAGAGGACATTCAGGTTACTGTGAATGTCCCCTTGGTGGGTCAGTTGGAAGTGGAGGGAAGCAAGGAGTTGCTAGCCCTGAAAAGTCTTTGCTGGCTCTGCAGAGCCAGATAAATTATGGTTCGGCCTTGGGGCTCCCATGTCCTTATGGTCTCTCTGTGAAATGTGCAGTGTGACCTCACAGGTCGTCCCCGATGGCCTGACACTGAATTTGCCTTCAAGCCTAGGCAGGCCTCCTATAGCAGAGAAAGACATGGGTGGGAGCAGACTAGCAAGGGCAGGGACCATCCTGAGGGGGCTGACTCCATGGCAGTGTGTGTGGGTATCTAGGAAGGGATGAGGATGGCTCAATGTCCTCTTCCTGGTCCAGAGGGGAGCTTAACAAAGGACATGAGGCTGAGGCACATAAGATAACCTTTATTGAAATGAGGAATCAGTCAAACCAGCATCATCAGACAAATCCCTACTAAGACTGCATCAGGAGAGAAAAGAGACCATCATGACTCCAAAAGAGTTGGGGGAAAAGTAGTTGTTTCTGTGCGAGGTTACAGACATGGCATGGAGCAGTCCTGTCACCATCAATGGCAGAGACCCTGTCCAGTGCTCTTGGCTGTGATGGCCAAGCCACGGGCACTGCACTCAGCCTTTGGCAGCCCTGGCCCAGCTACCTGAGCACACCCTTTTGTGGTTCATGTGTTGGTCTGAACTAGCTTTGTGGTGAGCTGCCCTTGCATAGTCTCAAAAGGCTGCTGGAGTGTTGGGTTCAGCCCTGTAGTATCAGTGGGGACAAACCTGAGGGTCTTTACCAAAATCTTCTGCTTCTTCCTGGAAACATTCCTCATTTGGGCTGAGTTCAGTGTTCAGCAAATTGTCAGGCTGATCTTCCTCAGGTGCTCTGCTGCTGCTGGGGTTGGATGTCGGCCACTTCACCCTCGTGGGCTGCAGTTACTTTTCCAGCAGATGAAGTACAGGTATTCCTACTGAAGAGTATTTCCAGTGCACCTCTGGGGCTGCCACTTCTGTGATGGCAGTGTGAAGCCACAGATCTTCAAGTCACAGTTGCCATGAAGGTATCCCTGCTTAGTCCAGGAGGTGGAGAAGCAGCAGACTGTCTTTGGGCAACTCCAAGAAAGGAAGCCTGTTTGCTTCTCTGCCTGCCTACACTATACTTAGGCTAGATATGGCCAGAGGGCTGTGTCCACACATCTGCTGCCTTCACTGCCTTCTGTGCCAGGGCCAGAAATGCTGCTGCTTTGGTGCTGTGCCCCAGACTGAGTGGGTGTACACACTGCTGTTCCCAGGAGACTTCCATGCTGTGCTGTAGGTGTTGGTATCTGCTGCCTGCTCACTGCAGGAGTGCTGCACACAGATTATGTTAGAGGATGACTGGACTAAAACCATTTAAGATGGACTAGACCTTTGGACTAAGGATCAAATTCCTGCTAGTGACTAAAGCTATAGCGCGAGTACTGTTCTAAATCAGGTTATCCATAGTTTTTGGCATCTTCTTCACTGTCAGGTATCAATGGGCAAGGATTCTTTAGTAGAAGAGCTTTGATGCAGGGTGGGTGTGCTGGGCCCAGATGAGGTACATAGTAGCAGTGAGAATCTGGAGCAGTAGCAGAGCCTGAGTACCAAGCAGTGCTAGGAAGCCCCTAGATAAATCACTGAGTTTAATCCACTGCGAAGTTTGTAAAAGAAACATACCCAAGCCTCCAGACAGGATTAACAGCTTGACGAAGAGTATGATGAGGATCATCTTCCAGACTTCTTTCTCCTCTGTGCACTTCACATATGCAACAAAAATGAAGTAGAATAAGCTGAAGACCAGGCAGGCATACACAAAAAATCTGGCTAACCCCATTCCTGGTAGGCTGATGCCCATCATCTGCAGATGTTGGTACTTCAGGCACTGCAGCTCCCAGACTGTCTCATTCCATAGGCAGAAGTTGTAAAAGCCAATGCGTTTGTCAGGGAGATCCACCAGGTTCCCAGCTTCCCACAACAGCGCGTAGAGCATCAAGGCCAGTACCCCAGCAGCCTCGAGGAGGATCAGTATATAGAGCAGGTGTCCAGTGCACCTCTGTTGCAGCAGCCCCATACTGGTAGCCAGGTGCTCTCTCAAGAGGTACTTTTACTTTCTGGTAGAGCCTGCTGCAGGGGTGCCTGCTGCAAAACAAAGTGGGAGGACCCTTCAGTTGTCGCATGTTAATGGTTCCCTTCCCAAGACTCAGCATGTGCCTCACTTCCCTTGCAAGTAGAGCCAGGACTGTTTCAGTCCTGCCTCTGACTGTGCTGTACACGTTTTACTGGGTTGAGGGGGGTGCATTTTTGGTCACAGCAAAGATGGCTTAATCATGTCCTGTTTGTGGACCAGCACTGGGAGGACAGTACTGACCCCCTTAGCCCCACACATGCCCTTTGCACCATGGTCTCATGATGGACAAGAGAGGCATCTGTCAGTAAACTGCAGTGATGAGAGGGGAGCAAAATACTGCTGTCTGGTAAGGACAGGGTTAAGAGTTGTTCTGTGGGAAAATGCTTTTCTTTCAGTTCTGGTCAGATGAAAACATCCCTTGTGATCTTTGGACTACTGACTAAAACCCAACTATGACAGGGTCTGAAGTGCAGAGCTCCCCCTGCCTCTGCTCCCCTAGTGCCCATAGTTCTGGGACACCCCATGCCAGTGATGCCACTCATTTCCAGCATCTACATGCCCCTGAGGCCCTTCTGTGCCTGCACATTTCTGGGCACAGCACTAAACCTAAGTCACAGTTGCGCTAGACCAATGTCCCTTGAGAACAGGCAGTTGTTCACCATGAAGAGGCACCCTGGACCCACCTGCAGCCAGTCACGCTCCTCTGAGGCCTGGAGAGATGGTTGCTATGGAGACAGTATTGTGATTGCCATCCACCTCACTCCTCTTACAGCCTGGCAAACCTGAATCCTTCCTCTTCTCCCAGAAATGTTGACTGTCCTTAGTGCCTTCTTGCAGACTTCTGCTTCATGCTGAAAAACAGGAAAGTGGTATCAGGAGAGGGTATCACTGGCTGCAGAGCTACATGGCATCACAGCACTGACCACCTGGGTCTGCACAGCGGCACAAACACAGGGCAAAGAGCTCAGAGACCTTAGCTTCAAGCTCAGCCTCTGTCTTGAAACTCTGCAAATAACTCGTTTCTGCCTTTGCCAAACATTACCTCCTGTAAATCATTTACCCCTTCCCATAAGAAGTTCAGAATGTCAGTCCTCCTGTCTCCCCTCCACTGCTCATGACCTAGTTGTGTCAATCTCAATGTTCCGAATGTCCCAGGCCAGCACCCACAACTACTTGCGGATTTTTAGTGTGTCAGGAGGGACCCTACTCAATCTGTATCTGGTGTGGCTGCAGTGCTGGTGACTAGAGACCCTTTATCATCCCCTTTCCACTCTCCCTGGATATTTGGGAGTGGGGCAGCTATGTTTAATGTGAACAGGCATAAATATTCTCTGTCCTAAACTCTTTGACAGGAGGAGCACACACACAGCATGGAAAGAGGGGTCATAGCATCCAGATACTTAGCTGTTTCCCTTTCCCTTTCCCTTGTCAATACCTCACTTCTTGCAGCTTCCCTTGGAGGCCTTCTTCACAGCCGGCTTCTGGAGAGACTGGAAGGTCACATGGAGGATGCCCGTTGTAAATCTAGAATAACAACACAAATGACCAGGAAAATGGTCTCAGGCCCAGAGTGTGCTGCAGAATGAGACCTCAAATTCATAGAATTTCACCAGAGTTTGTCTTGCCCCTGGTATTACCTTTTGGTTTTGTCTTTACATGTGCTTTTTCTCATCAGGCATTGCTGCTCCTTCTGTCCCTGTCCCACAGGGAATCACACCTGCCCACCGTTCTTACTATCATCCTACCTTGCAGTTTCCATAAGCAAACATTACCTCCACCTCCATAAAATATAACAGCAATTAAAAATTATCCTAGTTGCACATGCTTACTAGAGAGGGGCCAGAGAATTAATTCCTAGCAGGAATACATGGAAATATATGGCAAGAGTGGAGGACAGCTTTGCACAGAGACCCTGTGATGCTACATGATCTCTGAGTATATGAGAGCGAGGGGAAATCCTATGGTATCTCCGCCCCTCTGCTTTGAGGTTCACGTCTATAAGAACCTATTTTCACAGCAATGCCTTTCTAGTCTACTGCCAAATTGAAGGCAGATTTGCTTCAGCATCCCGCTGTCTCCCCAGCCCAGCGGGTAAGTCCTTGTGACTGTGGCAAGGACAGGAGAACGCCTAGTGCAGGTGCCGTGTGCCAGCCGGGGCAGAGAGCACACGGCTGCCTTGGAGAGCTGGCGGTGAAAGCTGCGAGCAGTGCGGCCACAGAGACGCCATTCGTGAGCTCTGCAGCTCGACCCCGAGGCTGATGTGGAGGCAGGCTGTCTGAGAAGCAGGGGATAAACAGGAAAGAGTTGTCACCCAGTGTCCGTCTGGAGCTCTTCCCAGACATCTGCAGCCCGCCCTTCTCCAATTAGGCGCCCGTGCCTTCGGACAGGGCAGCAGGCTGCGCTGCCTCAGAGGTGCAAGAAAGGAACCCAAGCACTACGCAGGGAGCCTCATCCTGGCTTCAGCTCCCTTGTTTCTGGGCTGGTATTGCTGGAAGCACTGGACTTCACCGCGGGAGAGCTCTGTATATCAGTCTCCTGGGGAGAGAGGGGCTCCATGTGCATAGTGCAGGAGCTCCCTGGGGTGTCCGTGTGCAAGATGGGGCTCACATCTGCTGAAGGAGTAATGCTGTGCTAGAGTGGTGGGAAAGGAAGGGCAGCTCTAGACTCGGCACCTTCAAGCCACCTGCATCCCCCTCCAGGATCCCTCTTTTCCCCTCAGACAGGATCAGCTGTGGGGAAACCACAGGTGAAGAAAAGTCACTGACAAGCTAAGGATTGCTGGAAAACAGAAACAAGCCAGTGGCATGTGGACCAAACTGTGGAGGAACTGCCCCCAAAGCATGCCGCAGCTGGGGAAGAACCTGCTCCCTGCTATACATTTGCACCCTGCTGTACCAATTCTGGCAGCTTCCCCTGATGCCAGCAGCATTCAAAATATGGGGGACTCAGTGGAGGATACTTACAGTCTGCCCATCTGTCTGCGTGTGGAGCTGAAACACGCTGGAGAAGGCTGAGGTGCCACCCTGGTGAGCTGAGCTGGTCTGTGGCTGCTGCTAGGTCCTGTGCTAGCTGAGCTCTGACACCACAGCTCCTGTTGTCTTTAAATTGTGCCTCTGCTTTCCCTTTCGGTTTTGAGGGCCATGGGAGCCTGACAATGCTCCTCCCAGATAACTGCAAAGGACCTGAGCTCAGCTACCACTCTTTGAGCCAAGAGCAGGTTTGTACTTTGTTTTCCCAGATGTGCTAAAAGACTTGAATAACTGACCAGATTAAACTCACCCAGGGAAGCTGTGCTTAATGGCTTGGGTGTCGAGGGAGTTTGTTTTGTTTGGACACTTCCGTAGAGGTGACTGACTGTCCCAGTGCCAACCCCAGTTATTTTGCCCTTCTTGCACTTTCAATGCTGCTTTCCTTCATCTGCTTCGTAGACCCAGCTTTGCCCAACCTCCCCCTTGCCCACAGATAGTGCAGGAGAAGCATCACACTGCCTGCCATGGCAGGAAACGTGTGCGACTCTGAGAAATGGGAAGGGCAAAAATCCTCTTCCTTTAGTCTTCCTGGCCAGGTGCAGAACCATTTGTCATGTCCTGTGGACCTACCCAGTAATTCCACATTTAGGCATGGTCTGGAAACCTCCAGAAGGGTCATAGCTTGTAAGCCTGTAATATTGGCACTCATATTCCAGAGCACAGGGGAGGTGAGAGGAAATATGGGAGGAAGCCCTAAGAGAAGCTCAGTGGGTAGAACCATCAGTGAGGTGGCTGTCGGGAGGTGCCTTCCTATCTGGCCTGTGTACACGGGATAATTTTAGCAATGAAAAGGACAAGGATCTGGATTGAAGTGGTTCAGATCACAGATGGCTTGAGCAGGAGTTACAGTGAGAGAACTCAGGAGTGAGGGTGGAAGGCTTGCAGCAAATAAAGCCTACCAGGCAATGACTACTCAGCTGAATGTGGTGAATGTCAGGGACACAGAAGGAAGTCTTGGGGCTGAATATGTCTATCCTCTAACATTAAGGCTGCTGGCTGGGAAATTGAGGTATAAGCAGAGACCACCTAGGCAAGAAAGACTTCTGTTCCAGTGAGGAAGCCTGCATTGGCAGTTGGCATGTTTGTGCTCTCAAGAGAGATGGTCATGTGATTTTGCCTCACAACACTGTAATTTAGGAAGGTAAAGGCAATGTCTTGGCTCTCGTGATCAACCAACACCTTAACTGTCCTCAACAACAGAGGTGAGGTTATCTTTTGCTGACACAGGCAGGAGACACAAGCAGCTCCTTCACAAACATCTTCACACTGGGGTCCTGTTTGCTGGGGCAATCAGAATGACTGCCACCATGGGTCTGCTCCATCATCCACTGTGCCCCTAGGTAGGTGTCTGATCATCTTCTTATCTCCTATGCCTCAGTCTTCATGACACACATCCTGGCTTTAGCCTTTGCATACATCATCATCTTTCCAGCCTTCTCTGCACTGCTCAGTGGAGTTGTTTCTTCCTCGAATTGTTTCCTGAAATAGAAGTGTAATTTCTTGTGTGTGTTAGTTAAGGGGATACTCACATGGCTTTGCAGGGGAATTAACTGCTCTCCAGCCCTTGTGCAGAGCACAGCTGTGCACACTTTGTGTGGTTAAAACACACACAGCAACATGGTCAGCAGTTCTAGTAATATTAGCAATCACAAGTAAAGCATTAAATGAGCTGGTGCTTGCAGAAGTGTTTTGCTTATTTTAACCTGCTGCTTTAAAAGTAAACTTCTACACTTGCTTACCAGAGCTTAGTCATGAACCTGGTCCTCATTCCTGGGGGACTCTCTGCAGCAGAACTCTGATGTCTCTTAGTTACTCAAAACCCTTCTCAACTGTAGCCAGTACTGCCCCATTGTACCAGACACGAGTGATTCCTATGGGAGTCTTTAGACCGGTGAGAAGAGACTTTACTTCATATTCTACATAGCTTAGAAATCACTTCTATTCAGGAAAAAACATTAAATGGTTTATTTTTTTCTCTCTGTAATCTCTGCTGACAACTATAAATAAATGTATCTCAGTGAAGCAAACCATCTCTATGCTTTTCTTCCTGTCATGTGAATGTTGCTGGCAACCTCAGGGCCAGACTCTCAGGCAGCGCAGAGCTAAATGGCTTTGTGCTGTCTGCACGTGTACTGCATTTAGGATTCCATGAGTCTGAACATTAATCCCCCAGGGTATCAGATGTGAGGCTCCCAGAACTCATTCCCAAGTACTGGTGCCCAGTGGGCTGCAGCCTTTAGCTTGGAAAGTGCCCTTCTTCACCCTACTTGTATCCAGTTCTAGCCCTGACAGAAAGCTGACCCACCTGGCTCTGGGAGGCCTTATAATGATGACCTGTGCCTATAGGTCTCATTTTTCATCTTTATTACAGCATTTGCCTTGCTGTAATATGGTGTGATTTTCCCTCATTTCTTATACAGTGCATAGCTGAGGGGCTGTATGGAATTGTTCCTTCCAGTGATACACTTTAAGTATTTGGCCAATTCTGTCTTCTTGCAGATACAAATAATTTAAGTTTTATTTATGACTGGCTATTCTAGCTCAGCCCCTCAAATACTTGATGGTCCCAATTTTGCAGCACTAGGTTCCAATGCAGAGTTCAAAATGGAGCATGCTGTAGAGAAAGAGATGAGGTAGAGAGAAGCAGCCCACTGACTTGCTTTCTGGGCAATCCTAAATTCTAAAAAATTGCAAGAAGACAAAACTTAGTACCTGTCTTAAGCAATGTATTTTTAATCTCTTCTCCAAAATGTCTGTAAAATATTGCACACATTAAGCAAATGCAAACTATTACTGGTATATAGGAACACATGAATGATCATACTGGTTTAGGTCAAGGAACCATCACCTATCACAGCACCCTGCCTATAAAGTGACTGTGCATGGATGCCCAAAGGAGACCTGGAACAGAACAAACATATTCAATACTTTTCCCAAGCACTCTCCTAGATTCTTGCAACTGAGGAGATTTCCCAAGACGTATGTGTCTATTCAAAAACTCCCACTGCTCTCTCTGTAAGGCACATGTCCCTCTGAATCCAGGTACGTGGATTTGAGTGCAACGTGTATTTGGCTTGTTGATGAAAGGAGGGAATGACTTTCAAGGCCTGTGATCCTCCAGTTTCCTCTACTATGATCAGGAAATTGTGCATTCAGCTGCTCAGTGAATAATTCCTCTCATTGAAGATCTCATGGAAACTTTCAAATAGAGTGAAGAAGAAAAAAAAAAAAAAAAAAAAGGAGTGTGGGGCTTTCTGGAAGTGGAATCTGCATCTCAAAGCCAGTATATATTGTTTATGACAAAATATACTTTATATTCAGGAGAGATACCCTACTAAGCTTGTTTAGTATTTGGGATACTTCTTTCATGTGGTGAGAGAAACTTCATTTGTACATTAGCCAATGTGTGTGAACTATTTTTCAGAAAAAAATGAGCAAGAATGATTTTGACTTCAGCAGGTGTTTACTCCCTTGCTGGCAGAGTCATAATCCATAACCAAAGTCTTGGAATTATATGACGCTTTCACATGCCTTCATTGGTTGAAGAACTCTAAAATGCACCCTAGTATTTTGCAGCAGGGTGTCTGTCCTTTGCTTCAGTCAATAATGGCACAGTGTCTCGTGCCTGGCAGGATTTACTCTTCCCCAAATTTACGTCTTGGCCTGCTGTCCTGGTTTTTTTGGGCCTTCTGCTTTTTGAGAGGAACCTCTCCTTCATTTGCCTTTCTTCCTTTTTTGCTCTTTGCACTACAATCACAACCTGAGCCAAAAAGAAGGAAAAATAAATCCATATCAATTACAGCAGAGTTACTACTTAATAAAAAAGCATATGGCTTTGGTTTCCTTCAAAAGAAACTGTGGTATTATGGCAGAAACATTAATTTTACTGAAGGAGAGCCATAGCATGATTCATATCCAGTGATATATTTTATTGACCCATCCCAGAAAGGCTACTTCTAACGTTTAAATGAATCAGACTATACATCCCTTTATGACATGCTGATACATACAGAAAGCAATGAACCTATGGCTAAAGCCTATCCCACCAGTGACTGCAGAAGAATAGTGCAGGGCCAGAGGCATTATCCTTTGCTATTAGGTTGGTATTTTCCAATCTCTTTTCCCTGGGCTGTTCACAAAGTGGTTAATGAGCTCCTGGATTTGTAGTGTCTCAGCTGGGAAGCTCCATGAGACCAGTTCTGGTACCTGCCATAGAGTATTAGCTGCTGCTGAACACTCAGGAGTTTTCCAGCACTGCTAATGTACTGCAACCATCTGCCTCATCTTTTCCAGTACAAGATAGCTAGACCAATAACTCCACCAAATAACTAAAACCTATTCTTTGGTGTATTTCAAATAGAATAATATCTGGGAAACCTTTTAAATATTGAAATGTCTTCTCTGCAGACTTGGAGATGTTTTTCCCATTTTGTTTCTTCATGTCCTGGGAGACCAGTTTAAAGCTGGATGAATGGAATTTTTTTCTTGTGCATAGGATTGTATCATGACACACACGCTTTCCTGCCTTCCGTGGCACAGATGGCTTTTCATTATTGCCTTTAGAATCATGGGTGAGACTCTTAGAGCTAAAACACACAGGGGTGAAGACAGAAAATATTTTATCTTCACACAAATTTACAACAAGATACACATAAATATGATTGTGCAGAATAGAATGTTCTTAGAGGTAAAATTCCTGCTGCTTTAGTAATGAAGCATTTCCTATAAATCATATGAGAAGGAGGAAAGAAAAGGAAAACAGAAAAGTTAAGACAAGAAAAAGAAGTAATGTATTTCAAACTGCAAAGAACCACAATGCCATTGTAGCATCTTCAGGACACTATTGCCAATATCATGTATCCCCTGTATCACTAATCCTTCTGAGTAAGCCAGAAGTACCCACCATGGAAGAGGCAGAGAGTTACCTTACCATCACAGGAGTAAAGACAGACAACAAAGACATTTATCTCCTCTTTCATCAGGGGAAAGCTTAAAATTTTCATGTCTGAGTTGTAAGGTACAATGCTGGAGTCCTTGAAATAATTTAGTATGATCAAATTAGTATCTATTATTTCAGAAGGTATTTGTAGCAGAATCTGCTGCAATCCAACTCACTAGCTAACTCCACTTTGCTTTGTTACCCAACAACAGTCACATGTACCCTTGGCAAGACACAGAACATTTTATGCTATCAGTAGGTGGATATTTCTGAAAGCAAACAACATTGATTGTCAGTGTTACTGCCATGGGGCCTCATACACCCATCAGTGCTGCAGCCTACACTGTTCATCACCAAAGCACCAGAACCTACAAGAGAAGGGAACATGCTAGCAATGGGCAATGCACCAGCACCATGACAATATTGTGATTTTAAGATATCCAACCATTCTAGACTAGTAAATGTCTGTTTTGGACTGTCTGTGCCATCTAGACTGGCTTGGTATTTATTTTCTCACCTCTGCCCTGCTTCTTACTGGCTGCATGGCCCTATTTTCTCCCTCCCAAAGCAGCAGCAAGCAGCAGCCTGTGTGCCAGTGAGTCCAGCAAAGCTGGGAAAAGGAGCCTTAGCTACATACTGAAAGAGGGTCTAGTGCTCCAGATGAGATGAAGGAAAGAGGGTTTTCTGATTCTCTAATATCACCTTCCACTGCAATGTCAACCACAGGATGAAATGGCCAAGGACAGCTGTCTGATTTATAAATGAAAAACAATGAAGCACAATGTCAGAGAAACATAAAAAGGAGGAGAATGGATTTGTAGAGAAAATAGGCTGGGATCATTCTCTCTTTCCTGCTTTGTGTAAAAAGCTAGAAACCTGTAAAATATAATAGCATCCTACCTGAAATCCTTTCCTACTTGTTTGGCAGAGGCTGTGATTGGAACTTTTACTGTAAAAAGTAGAAAAAAAATATATGTTGAAAGTGCATATCATATCTATTAAAAAAAAAAAAAAAAAGAAAAACCAACACAATGAAATATCCAATTTTTGTCTTGGCCATTTCAGACTCAAGAACTGTCTGAGGCTCATTCCTACTGTAAGTAGAGTTACATAAGGAAACACCACTGGACATCAAGCCATTTACTCGGATGACTAGTTCACATTCAGCATATTCCAACTCACACGAACATCTCCCCTTCATCTGCATAATAAAGGCTATTTTGGGAAAAAGATATTCTAGGTAACCTGCACTGAAACTGTTTCACTGTAAATCAGGAAGTGAAGGTGACACAAACAACATGGTAATTTTGTTTTGGCAAACATTATGCTCTGTTGAAGAACCTGTTCTCAGTCTTGGGGTTTGGTCCAAAAAAAAGGTGTTTGACATTCAAATGACACTGGACTAGGGTCACAGCAGACATCTCCTGTACTGTGTTGGGCCCCACTGGTCAAGCAACATGTATTGGAGTAGGAGAAAAGTGCTGGTGCCACCTTGACAGGTATATGTGTTGATGAGCTGCTTGGCTGCTACTGCTCACACTGCAGGGTGGCTGGGTTAAAAACAGGTTACCCTGGGGCACGAGCAGTGCCAGCACTCAGAGGATCTGGAGATAGCCTCTGGAGTGGTGGTGCCACTGCACTCTGGCAGCAGCTGAACCGGTGTCCAGTGCAGGTGAGATGAATGACAGCAACCTCTTGGCTGGAAGTTGTTTCCCCTCAGGTAAATATATAGCACCTGCCTTCACTACACACACTGCTGATAAGACCTCTAGAAGAGCAGTAGAAGGGAGAAAGAGGGGATATAAAATGTTCTATAGGCTGTACTCTGGTCTGGATCTAAAAAATCAGTAACAAATATTAAGAGCCAGGATTTGGTGTTTTGATTTTTTTTTTTTCCCCCGCTTCCCCTAAGCAATGTCAATTCCAGGAAACCTAGAACAACGTGATCTGTAATATTTTTACTCTTGGCTAGGGTACACAATAGCTGGCAACAAACAACTGTAGCTGGGAATTCATCAATGTTTAAAAAAACACTCATTACTCTGCAAGCACGCATCAGTCATACATTTAAATGTATTCAGCTGTATTTTACTTAAACTGTCCTTAACTGAACCACTTGTCCCACAGAAGCCAATTACAGCTGTAATGAGTTGTGCCCAGAATTAGAGACTGCCAGAGAAGTAACTTTTAATTTCATCTTTCCCTGCACACAGCAGTTGTGGCAGGTATGGCTGGTCACTGATGGCAGGTGAAGGCTGTGTCTCCCCAAGTAGTAAAATCAGCAGCCCAGATCCCTGGCTTCTCAGCATGACCTGAACCAGCAGATGCATCTTAGCAGCTGGTGGTGGCCCAGCTTAGCTGCAGCTGGCTTTAGTGCTGCACTGCAAATACCTCACCCATGGGTGAGAAGCAGCTCTGGTAGTGTATGTGGAGGCATGTCCCTTGGATACAAGTAGTATTTACACCACTTAGAAACTTCTTTTATTCTAAGCAAAGGGGTGCTTCATACAGTGGATACTGAATTTCATTAATAGTATTTAACTCACTTGACCAAAATAAACTAGGGAGGGCAAAACACAGGGAAAGCTTCCAGCTACATTTGTTCAGGTTTAAAAAATACATTAAGCAAACCACAGGATCCCTCAATCAGTTAATCCAGTCATCTCCTACCACAGGCACATCCTCCCTACAAAACTCTTCACAACCTAAATATTAATCTGTTAGTTTTCCAGCTACCATGACACTGGTGGTTTATTTGGGTTTTGGTTTTTTTTGGACAGGGAGGTTTTTGTTGTATTTTGTTAGGGTTTTTGTTCTGTTAAATTTCTCCAAGACAAAACCAAATTACTTACAAGGCAGAATAGCTCTGGGTGGGTGTCTGAGTAAAACAAGACAGAAATTCAGAACCAAACACAAAGTCATCACCAGAACATACCACTATAGTATGACACTGATATTAATATTTAATATTAAGATATTAAGGGATATTAAGAATTAAACAAACACATGCTTACCTTTTTTCGCTGGGTGAAGTACCCTAACTGTCTTATGTGAAGTTTCAATGTTTTGTATCTGTGAAATGGAATAGAAACACAAATGAATTAAGTTCCAAAAAGCTGACTGACAAACAGGTATTAACATTCAGCCACTTCATGGCTTGTTCAAGTAGTCTACACTAGATTATGACAGAGGAAGCTTGGTAAGGGTTCAATAACTTGATAGTAAGCAGTGGGAAAAAGAGTTAGCATGTGAAGGCTGTGCTTTTTCTTTTTTTTTTTTTTTTCGTCCCACAAGCAGAAGGCAAGCTAGACATTCAGTATTTGACCTGATTTTCAAAATCTCAGAAAAATCAACAACTTGTATTCACAAGCTGAGGGGTGCCCAGGATTATTAAAAAATATAGAAGTTTCTTACCATTCCAGTAGGAACATAACAAACTACATAATTTCCATCTAAGATTTAAAAATGTTTGTCAACTAAAACAAGACTCACATTGTCTATATAGTTATGTGGGCTATTGAACAGCAGTAATGGAGAAGTGACATTTAAAAAAGAATATTATCTCTTACACAGACTGTTCTGACAATGGCCCTTTAGTAAACTTAATCCCGTGGCAGTTGCTAGGCCAGCTGATGCTAAGTACTGAACCACACACTCTGAATGGCAGGAATGAGCATGACACAGTTTTAGAAATATTGCCAGCACAAGTATTTCAGAGCTGGGGCCTGGTAATGATCACAAAGCTAATGAAAAAAAAGATGGCCTGTTTCCCTAGAATGTCCTGTGACATTTCCCTCTTTCTCTTCACAGCCCTCTACTGGACTGGAAAGCACAACAGAAGATGTTTTAATGGACTTGGCACTTGTTCAAGGAAGGTGGAAGTGAAACAGGTCCAGCTGAGGGAGTGAGGCATTAGTAGCTTTAGAGACTGAAGAAGAGCTGGTATAATCTCCAGCTCCATAAGCCTTGGCAGAAAGATCTAAAGGTATCAAATAATATATTAATGTGTTACCATTTTTTCCTGCCCCAGACTTGCTGGTGTTCATATTCATTCATAGATGAAGCAGACAATAAAGAACAAATAGGCATTGTAGGTCAACAGCTTTTGGTGACAAAATAGTTTGTCTAAAGTTACAGTAGTTGAATTAAGTTGTCATGTATCAGTCTTAGGTCAGAAAAAGAGCACAGCACATTTCTACCATCATGAAAAATACATTTTTGCCTTCCTAAATTCTGTTCTTAGCAAAGCTATGAAAATGTTTTCCTGATGTTTTTTTTCTGCACAGAAAACAGTATGTCACTTTTTGTTTCATGAATATTATAGTTACAAAGCATATAAACCAAACAGTTGAAAAATAAACACAATAATCAGAAGGCCAGAATAAACACATGTAAACAAGCTGCTCAAGACTGAATTCCTTATGCTGTTCTGTTCAGCAAATATTTATGAACCTGGATGCAAACACATCATATTGACAAGGGACCTCACTTCCTACTCAATGCAGCTTGTTTATTTTTAGTCTGGGAACCTGGACAGCCATACTTTCTCAGTAGTATTAATTGCCACTGCTTTGTTTTTCTGATGTTGGGGCTTCTGAAAAGAAAGAGTAGCATAAACCACCAAAAGCTTGGAAGAACAGGTCTATCCATTGAACCAGTGGAAGCATTAATAAAGCAGCCAGCCTTATCATGTTTATGTATATAAAAAGAGTACTACCCATCAAAACATTAATGTGACTTCTCTCAGAATGACAGTTTGCTTTCTCTAGACAACAATAACAGTGCTCCTGTTTTACATCTGAGAGCCATACAGTTTTCTAGGCTGAGCTCTGCAAAGTGCTGTTGAGGGCTATGTACAGCTCCATCACGAACTTCTGCCAAGAACTCTACTGTACCTGTGATATTCTTTTCTACTCACCTTCTCCAAATGCCTTTAAGACAAGAACAATGATAGAAATTTTGGTAAGTCTTTTGATCTAATAATCTTAATTAATCTCTGATGTAGATCCACTATTGGGAAAATGCAAATAATCATGAGTAATAATATGCAATTTCTTGCAGGAATTGTGATATACTGTACTTTCAAACTTGATATGTTGTTACTTTACTGACATAATAGCAGTATCACTCTAATGTGTTTTGCTCCTAGTATACATCCAGCAAAAGCACTTTAGTTCACTGCATAAAAGATGCATGAATGCAAGTAAACCATTTAATTGCATGAAAGATACCTTTGCCTGTATCTCAGCACAAAAATTACGTAACAGGACCTAGTGAAGTTTCACTTAACTAATGGTTTTGCAATGTATACTGGTGTTTATAGCCTTACAAATCCAGCTCTTAGGTGGCCAAAGCTGTGTTCAGTCCTAAACATGCTCATCTGCACCTAAGACAAGCATGTGATGGAATGGGCTCTTACCCAGAGGGATCTCTGCTGGAGAAGATTTATCTTTATTGCTTATTAAATTAGTGACTAATTTCTAAAGTGTAGACCCTTTAAAATTGAGAAGTTTGAGTAATTACCTAAAGCTGTGGTGTCACAGACCACTGAGGTCTCCTAAGGGCTTCTTCATGCTGATAAAGAGGAAAGATTCTTTTTCCTTTGCCCTCAATCCTGCTTCCTCTACTCCAAACTCTGTCACTTTAGTCCTTGCTCCTAGCTATCATTTTCCTCCATCACTTAAATTGTCTGATGCTCAAAAACATCTTGTGTAAGATGTGTAAGCAGAAAACCAGCTCGTTCTTTTTGCTAGGTTTGTTTCCTATCAGATTAGTGTGTTAAACGAGGTCACAGATATAAGTGGAAGGAATACATAGCAAGGAATGTGGCAGGAGGAGAAAAGGGAGGACAGAAAGTAGTTGTTAGGCTCATCCTGTATGAAAAGTCTGTTGGGTTGAGGAGTATGCTAATCCACTATTTAGTACAGATTCTGAAGCAATGAAGCTTTAACAAATGCTCCTGTAGATTCTGTATGGCTCTCCTCTAGTGCTTCTAGGAAGGCATCCCTGCCCTTCTTCTTTTTCACTCACCAGAATCTGACTACATCATGTTTCAAACTATCATCTCTGAAAACAGATCTAAAACTGGAAATGCAATTTGTCAACCAGCCCACTCATCTGAAATGTCTATCTGCATGTTTTACAAAGCGTTACAGAGGTCACTTCAGTTTTACACATTCTTAGTACCCAGTCCTGGTACTAGTTTCCCCTTGTGCTGTTGTTTATTTACTGTATTTATGTGACAAACAGGAAGCAACAATTTTCAGGAACTACCATTGTTGGCCAAAATTCATCCACAAACTTTCCAAAAGTAATACAGTCACAATTTTTTTTTTTTTGCTTATCTACAGGAAACATCTTGAATAATATTTTGGTAATCACAGGCAACAAAGAAATAAACACCAAGTAATCAAGGACATAAACCAGGTTTTAACCCATTACTTTTAGCAAAACAAGTAAATACAGGTTCAGGAAAATAAAATGTCTCATTGCCCTCCAGCATTTAGTTAAATTTGCCTATGAGTTTAGAAGTAGGCAATGGGGTAGTTTTATGCTGACAGCACTTAGCACCAGTGTGAATACTTGCCTGCATGTACAAGAGGAGAATACAACTACTGAACATTCATAAATGGGTATTTGCAAAGTATACCAGTGTACATGGGCATGGTTCTTCTTGTGCTTAAAGCTGGTGCCCTCGTTCTCCTCACCTTGCCCCTGTGTCTGCTTACTCACCTGTACTGCAGAACCTGACAGGTAGAAAGCCACCTTATTTCAGAACAAAAGCACCACCTTCTGGTCAAGCTGTGTTAAGCTATAGGGAAAATTAATACTACTGCCCTGCACTGTTCATCTGGACTGCACCTCTAAAAAATATCAAGTTGTTAACTATGATTCTGAGTGACTGTGGTTCTTCAAAACAGAGCCTATTAAACTCCAATGATACTTCTCAGTGGCATCCAGGACACAGATGTAAATAGGAAAATAAAAAAGTCATAGCTTACCTTAGTACCTACTTTTACCTGGTGTGCAACAAGATCACAAGAGTCTGGGACGTCAGAAGTACGGCTGCTGTAAAAGACAAGTATTGTTTTGCTTAATTTCCAAATTTGGTGATTGCAAACAGTATTTTCCAGCATTCATTCCAACCATTAGAAGGTGCTTTCTGTAGTTGTAAGGATGTGAATGTGTTTTCCACATGTATGTCTTCCAGATCCACATTTTAACTTTACAGACTTACAGCTAACCTGCAAAAAGTGCATATAATAATCTTGGTTACTGAAATAGACATGATCTACCCAGGTGGTATCTCATGCTTCTACCTAGGTTTCTTTTAGTTCTGCTTCAAAAACTTTTCCCCTCCCCTCCTAAATACTCTTACAGAACATCATTATTTTGTTCCCAGTGAGTCTTCTCCTAGTTCTCTGATGATGCATTAAGATCTTGTGTCTCTTTTTATTTTCTTGCAGTTTAGCACCAGTTGTGGAGCTCAGCTCTTGATTTTTATATTCTGAGCACCTGAAGTTTGATGAAATAGATCCAACTTACTAACATTTTGCCAGAAAAGAAGCATACAAAAGTTTTATTCCCAATAAACAGCCAAAAAGCCACAGCTATTCATAACACATAGAATTATAGCATCATAGAATTGTAGGGGTTGGAAGGGACCTCTGGAAATCATTGCGTCCAACCCCCCTGCCAGTGCAGGAACACTCAGGGCAGGCCACACAGGAAGACATCCAGGTGGGTCTTGAAAGTCTCCAGAGAAGACATAAATCTCCCAAATAACACATAAATGTTCATCTCTCTCAAATCACCTGCCCAGCTGATCTTGCAGTCACTCCCAGTCCATACTGGCTCAATGGGAGATGGTGACCTGTATTGTTTGGTCAGCATGCAGATTCTTGCACTGCTGTCAATTACCTTGAACTTAACTCCTTTGGTTAAATGGAATCAGATTAGCATCTTCCATGGTTAATGAAATTAGGTTTACACAAAACCAAAACAATGTACCTTATATTGTGTCTAGATTAGGCTGCAGAATGTAAGGCTGAAAAAAAGCATATTGATTTAATGCTACTCTGTACCAGTGCAGTCTCATTTCTCCTCAGGAAGGCCACATGGAGTAGATACAGAGCTGTACTTTCAATGAACTGGTTATTGCGGTTTGGCCATAAGATTAGCATGCAGTCTTTTAAGGAGTATTAAGAAATGTGACTATTGAAAGTCTAATTTTAGTAACATTTCTAACATTTAATCTGGCACTCTTTATGAGGTGCAGAGAATATAATAAATTGTGACATAGCTGAATAGTTCTAAGTTACCTGGAATTCCAGCATAACGCATCAGAATTCAGGAACCTTGAGTTCACCCTGGCTTGCTGTTTCACTATTTCCTCATGTTCCTTTAGGCATAGATAATAACAAAAACACCACAAATTAAGTTTACTGCTTAAATCGAGCCATTAACACATTTATTATTGCTATAAATCTACAGAGTGTTATGTTCTGTCAGAGTAGGATGAACTGAGACAGGACAAAAGGCCTAGTGGGTACTTAACTTACCACCTTGTTATGAACAGAGTAGTTCAAGAGAGCATCACAGAAATGCTGTCCTATTGACTCCAAGTCTTTCATGTTGAAATGAGTGTTTTGTTTGCAGCCTGCAACATCAACAGGAGCAAGACAGAAATGGAAATGTCAGTCATCCTTCTGACTGCTGGGTATCTGATATCATGAGGAGGAATTTTTTCACTGTGAGGGAAACAGACAATGGAACAGGCTGCCCAGGTGTGTTGTGGAGTCTCCCTCTCCAGAGATACTCAAAACCCTGGATGCGTTCCTGGGTGATCTCATCTAGATGATCCTGCTCTGGCGGGGGGGGTTGGACTAAATGGTATCTTGAGGTCCCTTCCAGCCCCTGACATTCTATAATTCTATGAACTGTGCTACTTCAGGATGGTGGCTGGCTGCAGACTCACATTTTTCACTGACAGATGCTAGACAGGTGTAGCTGATGGGGTTTTATACAGATGGTATTACATATTGTTATTCTGCCTATACTAACAAATTTATCCTCTCAGAGGTTAACTATAATGCACAGTTAACTGATTCCCTATTGCAAATTTTCCTAAAAATACCACTGGGTTTGGTTACTGCATTTAATTTGCCATCCACTAATGTTGTTGCTTCATGATACACACTCAGCAATGCCAGCAGTGGCCCGAAAGGTTGCTAGGCGAATGCCCTAGCTTTTGTGGGTTTTCCAACTATTATTAAATCATCATTCATTTCTACCCAGTAAAAGAGAACACCAACAAGGGGTGGGTAGCTCAAGCCACTGTTTTTCATGAAAAAAACCCAGAATTAAAGGTCTGGTTTGATGATTTCTACTAAACAGCTATAGGGAATTGTCTCACCCAACGTAGAGCCACAGATAGAGGCTTCCATAGTGTAGCTGTTGTTGATGCCCATCTTCCACATTACCACACGACCTGTGCCAGCTTTGCTCTTCTGTACTCTGAAACAGCAGTCTGGGAATGAGAACTTAAAATACAGGTACAGTATTAGCCTTTGAAGTAAATAGGAAGATGCAATAATGTCATTTTAACCTTGCAAGTTTTAAAAAACATATTTTAAAAGCTACCGTTTCCTACTAAACATTTTTTTTCCCTATGAATTGAACTATCTTACACAACCATGGTGATTTTGACACAAGTTTCAACAGAAGGTTTCAAAAGTATTTAATCTGTAGAAACGTTTTTCTTTACTTTCTTGTTTACTTGTTTTAAATTCTGCAATATATTTTAAAGCTGCATTTAATATACGAGTACACAGTATTTAATGTCAGTTTTTGACATTGTTAAAACAAGACTACCTTGATATCTTTTTTTTTTTCTCATTCTTGTAAAAAAAAAAATCTTGAAAATCTTCCTTCTACCTTTAGGTCCTAATTTAGCGTGATTTATTTTGGAGTGCTGGAATTTCAAAGGAGTTAAAATTTCATTTTCCTACCTTTTCTAGCTTTAACCAATTGAGGAATATTTTACTGGGTGAAATGTGGTCTTTTAGTAAATGTGATACCCTAACAAAAAACTAGGGATCCCATATGGTGCTTTAATTTTTATGTAAGTTTCTAGCCAAACTGTTGCTTACCTTATCTGGGCAGCTCTTGCTCAGATACAGGAGTGGGAATATATGTGGATGCACGTATGGTGATTTTGCCTGTTGTTTTCTCTCACAACCATACAAGAAGACATTTTGTTTCTCGTTGTGACCATGGATGTCACAATACAGAAAGACACCGTGTTCTTCCATCACTCTGTAATACAGGATGACACAGAACATTTCATTTAAAAGTGAGGCTTTTTTCTCTGCCACAAGAAACTAGTCGGGGCTAATATGTTACACTGATGCTCATTTGTAACCTAAAGAACAAGAAATCAATACACATTTCATATTCTGAGCTCTAAATTGAACCTCAAGTGTGCAAGATTAGAGCCAAACTGCTCAGTTCCTTCCTGAATACATGTCACTGCACTGAAATAAGGTACAAGTATGTGCATCAGCAGCCTTTGGCCATGTGTTTGTCTGACTCTTGGGCACAGTTATATACATCCAGCTCTGTAGCTGTGTACACAGGCATGTAGCTGAAACCCGCTGTTCTTATCTGCTCTTTCACTACCTTGCATGTGCTGAACAATAAATACATACTGTACAATGATGAGACTGAAGCATAAATGGCAGGAAATACTCCTTCCTTGTTCAAATGGGAGATGTCAATTTTTAGGGTGTGCCAAGACTCTGAAACATATTATTGCTTAACTAGCATTTTAAAGAAAATGTGCTTCAACAACAATCTGTGTTGAAGCAGAGCTCTATAGGGAAGGTGTGATGACACCTCAGCCTGTCACACAGGGCTTTACTCTGCAGGAGCTGGAAATCCAGGGTGGACCTAAGGAAGAATCCATAACAAAGATATCTATCTCAGCTGACAGTAGCTGAATATGAGGCTTAAAGTCAGCAGCAGTTCAGCAGACATTATTAATATTAATTACAGGGCACTCACAAGTGCAGGCTGTCTCCATATAGTAATACAGAGAGAGGGACTCTCATGGAAAAGGAGAGGCACAGTGCTTGACCCCTGCAAACTAGGGATCTACACATCAAAACATTGTTTTGAAAGAATACAGATCTTACTTAAAACAAGCTGTAACTAGATGAAAGACATTAAATGCACTAATCCTGACAGAAGCTTTCTGCACAAGAGTCCTGTTTGTATTAATTTGTTACAAAAGTTAAACCAGGAGGATTTAGTTTACTAGCTGAAGGTTTAGTTTTATATCCAGAGTATTAAGATCTCTGTGACTGGAAGGCTGAATAAGAAATCAAACATATTTGTAGTAAAACACAGAGCAAACCTGGTGATCTTTGCTGTCAAATGGACATCTGGGATCTATTCTGAAACTAACTCTATTCTGGGATGTGGCTGTATGCCAGAAAAGAAGAAACAGAAAGAAATGAAGAATTTTTAAAGTAGAATTTGGCAGAGTATAGTAAGGAGAAATATGCTGAAATGGTTTGACAAAAGCTCTTCTGCTTCGGAGATACAATTTATAAGGAATTAAAGGAAAACCTGCACAATACTAAAGAATATTGAAGAAAATACCAGTCTGAAATGCAACTGAACAGAAAAGTCAGAAAAGTTTGGGTACAGGGAAAAGATGTTAAAAAAAATACCAAACGAATAAATGTCACACTAACAAAGAAACAGTTGAAAGGAAAACCATCTATTTAAAAGGGAAAGAAAAGGAGGCTACCTTTTGATCATGTTTCGAGTATACCAGATGGAAGGATAAAGTCTCTTCATGTTAGAAGTGTATTTGCGGTTTAAGTCCTGGCCTGTTAACGAGCAGCGGTGATTTCCCACAATCACACCATCTGGATTCAACATGGGTACCACTTTGAAGACAAATCTGTCCCGCAAAAGTCGAGCTTTTTGGGAATTGCCAAGAATGTAATCCAGAAAGCCCTTCATTATCCAGGAGCTGTTCGTTTCTCCGGGATGCACCCTGGCAGTTAGTATCACAGCCTTCCTCTCTGCGCCTCTGCCGCTGCGCAGCGGGTTGGTGATAGTTAATATGGGCACCACGTTTCCTGCCAGTGAATGGCACAAGGCGTCAATCTTGCAGAACGTGGATTTCACTGGATCTTTAGAGATGCCCACCAGGTACTCCTGCAGGTTGGAATAGGTGTAAGGATAGCAGTGGGCAAAGTAGCAGGTGTCTCGGTCATGAGGGAACTGGAACGTCCAAGTGAGTGAGAAATATCGACAGCGACCTTCGCCTGCATTGTTCCTGTAATACTTGATTTCATCTCCAGTCCTTCTCCAGCCAACGTGGTGTTTCTTGGCATCGGTTTCTGAGTACAAGAGTGGCCGCAGGCCGTGTTGGTACAGGCTGTTGCACTTGGTGAAGTTGACAATTGTGAAGCGATAGTGCACCCCTGCCCGCGTGTTGCTCACTTGGAAGTAGTACCAGTCCGTGTACCTGCTTGTGTAGAGGTCAGAGCGCAGGGTCAGCTGGTACTCGAATTCATTGCTGGGAGGTGGAAAGAGGACAAACAGCTGCAATGCTGGCTGCCAGGAAAAGATGCCTAATTGCACCAAGTATGTCAATAATGCAACTGCTGTCTTCATTAGGAAGAATAACAAATGGGTGTTATAAAAATGTTCTCCACACTGTGCTTTGAAAGGAGGTGCTTAAGAAAAAGTGTGGAGTCTGTGTGGGTGATTATCACCTACAGATAACGTTCAGTGCCATGGAATGGCTATCAGACCATTTAAAGTGGTCTGAAACTACTTTTGATAAACCCTGATAATAACTCCATCTTAATAAAAGAAGAAAATATTAGAAACTCACATTTTGACCACCCTCTCCAAATTCCCGCTCTCAAACCGTGCTTCGAAGACCAGTGTGGAATCCTCTTCCTGATGGAGGACCTGCTTCAGGGGACAGTGACCTCTCACTTGGGAATACAGAAAGAAGGAGTTTCTGATAGCTAGGGGAGGAACAGAACAGATGACTTTCATTTCAGTCTGAGTCATTTTAGGGAATACCTGCATCCTTCTGAAAATTCCTTCTAGAAACAGACAACTGCATCAAGCTCTGAATGCATAAAAGAAACTATACAAAGATTTTGTTGCCCATTCCCACTTAACCTTATGGATTTTAGCCAGCCTAAGATCTGACTGTCTTGGAGGTGCCCATTTCTCTCTGCAAGAGCAAAGGGCAATTCATACTGTGTCTATACAAAGTAACTGAGATAGCTGGAAAGACTCTAGGACTCAGCTTCCCCAGGTCTTTTCACCAGTGAAATGAGCCACTTCTCTGCTCAGAAATCCTATGTAACTGACAACTGTTGCCATCAATTTGTTTTCAAATATCTGTATTCAGTCATTCTGGTCTGGAAGTAAAAAAAATATGACATCCAGGCCCAGCAGTAATCACTTATTGCAAGTAATGTTTTCACATCACTGCTAGTGTGCAGCTTGAGCTTGTAGCTCCTTTTGCTCTGCTACTTTATTCACTGTTCACTCAGATGAGACACTCAAAGAGGCATGAGTGAAATTATTACTACAATCTTCATTACTACAGTTAATTAAAAAGCAGAATTCCTAGATTTTCCAACAACAAGAATTTACTTTTCTAGTTGGCAAGTTGTTAAGATTCCAGAAAACTTTTGCCACCAAGATGTGGAAAACCAGGGTAATCAAAGCTTCCAGTCATCCTCAAACTGTACTCATACAAAAGGGCAGACAAGATGCAGCTCTTTGTGTTTCTGAAAATTTTGTGGCCACATCTAGTTATCCTAGGATTGCAAAAGTATTACCATCCTTTCTTATTTATGTAGAAGCCCAGGACTAATGTCAACAACTACCAGAAGTTCCAAGTCCATCCAAGGCAACTGGATCAACTTAGCAAACACAGGAAAGAATAAATAGCTCCAATAATCAAACAGTGGTGATGGAATAAAGCAATTAACTCCCTTCAATTCTGTCCAATTAATCCTTGCCAGACTTAGGAGCCTGTAATCAAACACTGATCCAATCTGGACAGATTTTGTTTATAAGTCTTGGCAAAAACGCTACAGCAAACAGGGTAACAAAATATTCTCCCAACACAGACTTTAGTGTTAATCTTGCAATTACACAGCTCTCATCTTTTTCACTTTCTCTTTTGGCTGTTATCTTTCTCCATTCATATTCTCATAACAAACTCATTTTAGGCTGGTTCACACTGTTATTCACTGACAACAATGGCTTCCTTTAGTCCTCCTGGCCAGGTGCAGAACCATTTGTCATGTCCTGTGGTCCTACCCAGTAATTCCACATTTAGGCATGGTCTGGAAACCTCCAGAAGGGTCATAGCTTGTAAGCCTGTAATATTGGCACTCATATTCCAGAGCACAGGGGAGGTGAGAGGAAATATGGGAGGAAGCCCTAAGAGAAGCTCAGTGGGTAGAACCATCAGTGAGGTGGCTGTCGGGAGGTGCCTTCCTATCTGGCCTGTGTACACGGGATAATTTTAGCAATGAAAAGGACAAGGATCTGGATTGAAGTGGTTCAGATCACAGATGGCTTGAGCAGGAGTTACAGTGAGAGAACTCAGGAGTGAGGGTGGAAGGCTTGCAGCAAATAAAGCCTACCAGGCAATGACTACTCAGCTGAATGTGGTGAATGTCAGGGACACAGAAGGAAGTCTTGGGGCTGAATATGTCTATCCTCTAACATTAAGGCTGCTGGCTGGGAAATTGAGGTATAAGCAGAGACCACCTAGGCAAGAAAGACTTCTGTTCCAGTGAGGAAGCCTGCATTGGCAGTTGGCATGTTTGTGCTCTCAAGAGAGATGGTCATGTGATTTTGCCTCACAACACTGTAATTTAGGAAGGTAAAGGCAATGTCTTGGCTCTCGTGATCAACCAACACCTTAACTGTCCTCAACAACAGAGGTGAGGTTATCTTTTGCTGACACAGGCAGGAGACACAAGCAGCTCCTTCACAAACATCTTCACACTGGGGTCCTGTTTGCTGGGGCAATCAGAATGACTGCCACCATGGGTCTGCTCCATCATCCACTGTGCCCCTAGGTAGGTGTCTGATCATCTTCTTATCTCCTATGCCTCAGTCTTCATGACACACATCCTGGCTTTAGCCTTTGCATACATCATCATCTTTCCAGCCTTCTCTGCACTGCTCAGTGGAGTTGTTTCTTCCTCGAATTGTTTCCTGAAATAGAAGTGTAATTTCTTGTGTGTGTTAGTTAAGGGGATACTCACATGGCTTTGCAGGGGAATTAACTGCTCTCCAGCCCTTGTGCAGAGCACAGCTGTGCACACTTTGTGTGGTTAAAACACACACAGCAACATGGTCAGCAGTTCTAGTAATATTAGCAATCACAAGTAAAGCATTAAATGAGCTGGTGCTTGCAGAAGTGTTTTGCTTATTTTAACCTGCTGCTTTAAAAGTAAACTTCTACACTTGCTTACCAGAGCTTAGTCATGAACCTGGTCCTCATTCCTGGGGGACTCTCTGCAGCAGAACTCTGATGTCTCTTAGTTACTCAAAACCCTTCTCAACTGTAGCCAGTACTGCCCCATTGTACCAGACACGAGTGATTCCTATGGGAGTCTTTAGACCGGTGAGAAGAGACTTTACTTCATATTCTACATAGCTTAGAAATCACTTCTATTCAGGAAAAAACATTAAATGGTTTATTTTTTTCTCTCTGTAATCTCTGCTGACAACTATAAATAAATGTATCTCAGTGAAGCAAACCATCTCTATGCTTTTCTTCCTGTCATGTGAATGTTGCTGGCAACCTCAGGGCCAGACTCTCAGGCAGCGCAGAGCTAAATGGCTTTGTGCTGTCTGCACGTGTACTGCATTTAGGATTCCATGAGTCTGAACATTAATCCCCCAGGGTATCAGATGTGAGGCTCCCAGAACTCATTCCCAAGTACTGGTGCCCAGTGGGCTGCAGCCTTTAGCTTGGAAAGTGCCCTTCTTCACCCTACTTGTATCCAGTTCTAGCCCTGACAGAAAGCTGACCCACCTGGCTCTGGGAGGCCTTATAATGATGACCTGTGCCTATAGGTCTCATTTTTCATCTTTATTACAGCATTTGCCTTGCTGTAATATGGTGTGATTTTCCCTCATTTCTTATACAGTGCATAGCTGAGGGGCTGTATGGAATTGTTCCTTCCAGTGATACACTTTAAGTATTTGGCCAATTCTGTCTTCTTGCAGATACAAATAATTTAAGTTTTATTTATGACTGGCTATTCTAGCTCAGCCCCTCAAATACTTGATGGTCCCAATTTTGCAGCACTAGGTTCCAATGCAGAGTTCAAAATGGAGCATGCTGTAGAGAAAGAGATGAGGTAGAGAGAAGCAGCCCACTGACTTGCTTTCTGGGCAATCCTAAATTCTAAAAAATTGCAAGAAGACAAAACTTAGTACCTGTCTTAAGCAATGTATTTTTAATCTCTTCTCCAAAATGTCTGTAAAATATTGCACACATTAAGCAAATGCAAACTATTACTGGTATATAGGAACACATGAATGATCATACTGGTTTAGGTCAAGGAACCATCACCTATCACAGCACCCTGCCTATAAAGTGACTGTGCATGGATGCCCAAAGGAGACCTGGAACAGAACAAACATATTCAATACTTTTCCCAAGCACTCTCCTAGATTCTTGCAACTGAGGAGATTTCCCAAGACGTATGTGTCTATTCAAAAACTCCCACTGCTCTCTCTGTAAGGCACATGTCCCTCTGAATCCAGGTACGTGGATTTGAGTGCAACGTGTATTTGGCTTGTTGATGAAAGGAGGGAATGACTTTCAAGGCCTGTGATCCTCCAGTTTCCTCTACTATGATCAGGAAATTGTGCATTCAGCTGCTCAGTGAATAATTCCTCTCATTGAAGATCTCATGGAAACTTTCAAATAGAGTGAAGAAGAAAAAAAAAAAAAAAAAAAAGGAGTGTGGGGCTTTCTGGAAGTGGAATCTGCATCTCAAAGCCAGTATATATTGTTTATGACAAAATATACTTTATATTCAGGAGAGATACCCTACTAAGCTTGTTTAGTATTTGGGATACTTCTTTCATGTGGTGAGAGAAACTTCATTTGTACATTAGCCAATGTGTGTGAACTATTTTTCAGAAAAAAATGAGCAAGAATGATTTTGACTTCAGCAGGTGTTTACTCCCTTGCTGGCAGAGTCATAATCCATAACCAAAGTCTTGGAATTATATGACGCTTTCACATGCCTTCATTGGTTGAAGAACTCTAAAATGCACCCTAGTATTTTGCAGCAGGGTGTCTGTCCTTTGCTTCAGTCAATAATGGCACAGTGTCTCGTGCCTGGCAGGATTTACTCTTCCCCAAATTTACGTCTTGGCCTGCTGTCCTGGTTTTTTTGGGCCTTCTGCTTTTTGAGAGGAACCTCTCCTTCATTTGCCTTTCTTCCTTTTTTGCTCTTTGCACTACAATCACAACCTGAGCCAAAAAGAAGGAAAAATAAATCCATATCAATTACAGCAGAGTTACTACTTAATAAAAAAGCATATGGCTTTGGTTTCCTTCAAAAGAAACTGTGGTATTATGGCAGAAACATTAATTTTACTGAAGGAGAGCCATAGCATGATTCATATCCAGTGATATATTTTATTGACCCATCCCAGAAAGGCTACTTCTAACGTTTAAATGAATCAGACTATACATCCCTTTATGACATGCTGATACATACAGAAAGCAATGAACCTATGGCTAAAGCCTATCCCACCAGTGACTGCAGAAGAATAGTGCAGGGCCAGAGGCATTATCCTTTGCTATTAGGTTGGTATTTTCCAATCTCTTTTCCCTGGGCTGTTCACAAAGTGGTTAATGAGCTCCTGGATTTGTAGTGTCTCAGCTGGGAAGCTCCATGAGACCAGTTCTGGTACCTGCCATAGAGTATTAGCTGCTGCTGAACACTCAGGAGTTTTCCAGCACTGCTAATGTACTGCAACCATCTGCCTCATCTTTTCCAGTACAAGATAGCTAGACCAATAACTCCACCAAATAACTAAAACCTATTCTTTGGTGTATTTCAAATAGAATAATATCTGGGAAACCTTTTAAATATTGAAATGTCTTCTCTGCAGACTTGGAGATGTTTTTCCCATTTTGTTTCTTCATGTCCTGGGAGACCAGTTTAAAGCTGGATGAATGGAATTTTTTTCTTGTGCATAGGATTGTATCATGACACACACGCTTTCCTGCCTTCCGTGGCACAGATGGCTTTTCATTATTGCCTTTAGAATCATGGGTGAGACTCTTAGAGCTAAAACACACAGGGGTGAAGACAGAAAATATTTTATCTTCACACAAATTTACAACAAGATACACATAAATATGATTGTGCAGAATAGAATGTTCTTAGAGGTAAAATTCCTGCTGCTTTAGTAATGAAGCATTTCCTATAAATCATATGAGAAGGAGGAAAGAAAAGGAAAACAGAAAAGTTAAGACAAGAAAAAGAAGTAATGTATTTCAAACTGCAAAGAACCACAATGCCATTGTAGCATCTTCAGGACACTATTGCCAATATCATGTATCCCCTGTATCACTAATCCTTCTGAGTAAGCCAGAAGTACCCACCATGGAAGAGGCAGAGAGTTACCTTACCATCACAGGAGTAAAGACAGACAACAAAGACATTTATCTCCTCTTTCATCAGGGGAAAGCTTAAAATTTTCATGTCTGAGTTGTAAGGTACAATGCTGGAGTCCTTGAAATAATTTAGTATGATCAAATTAGTATCTATTATTTCAGAAGGTATTTGTAGCAGAATCTGCTGCAATCCAACTCACTAGCTAACTCCACTTTGCTTTGTTACCCAACAACAGTCACATGTACCCTTGGCAAGACACAGAACATTTTATGCTATCAGTAGGTGGATATTTCTGAAAGCAAACAACATTGATTGTCAGTGTTACTGCCATGGGGCCTCATACACCCATCAGTGCTGCAGCCTACACTGTTCATCACCAAAGCACCAGAACCTACAAGAGAAGGGAACATGCTAGCAATGGGCAATGCACCAGCACCATGACAATATTGTGATTTTAAGATATCCAACCATTCTAGACTAGTAAATGTCTGTTTTGGACTGTCTGTGCCATCTAGACTGGCTTGGTATTTATTTTCTCACCTCTGCCCTGCTTCTTACTGGCTGCATGGCCCTATTTTCTCCCTCCCAAAGCAGCAGCAAGCAGCAGCCTGTGTGCCAGTGAGTCCAGCAAAGCTGGGAAAAGGAGCCTTAGCTACATACTGAAAGAGGGTCTAGTGCTCCAGATGAGATGAAGGAAAGAGGGTTTTCTGATTCTCTAATATCACCTTCCACTGCAATGTCAACCACAGGATGAAATGGCCAAGGACAGCTGTCTGATTTATAAATGAAAAACAATGAAGCACAATGTCAGAGAAACATAAAAAGGAGGAGAATGGATTTGTAGAGAAAATAGGCTGGGATCATTCTCTCTTTCCTGCTTTGTGTAAAAAGCTAGAAACCTGTAAAATATAATAGCATCCTACCTGAAATCCTTTCCTACTTGTTTGGCAGAGGCTGTGATTGGAACTTTTACTGTAAAAAGTAGAAAAAAAATATATGTTGAAAGTGCATATCATATCTATTAAAAAAAAAAAAAAAAAGAAAAACCAACACAATGAAATATCCAATTTTTGTCTTGGCCATTTCAGACTCAAGAACTGTCTGAGGCTCATTCCTACTGTAAGTAGAGTTACATAAGGAAACACCACTGGACATCAAGCCATTTACTCGGATGACTAGTTCACATTCAGCATATTCCAACTCACACGAACATCTCCCCTTCATCTGCATAATAAAGGCTATTTTGGGAAAAAGATATTCTAGGTAACCTGCACTGAAACTGTTTCACTGTAAATCAGGAAGTGAAGGTGACACAAACAACATGGTAATTTTGTTTTGGCAAACATTATGCTCTGTTGAAGAACCTGTTCTCAGTCTTGGGGTTTGGTCCAAAAAAAAGGTGTTTGACATTCAAATGACACTGGACTAGGGTCACAGCAGACATCTCCTGTACTGTGTTGGGCCCCACTGGTCAAGCAACATGTATTGGAGTAGGAGAAAAGTGCTGGTGCCACCTTGACAGGTATATGTGTTGATGAGCTGCTTGGCTGCTACTGCTCACACTGCAGGGTGGCTGGGTTAAAAACAGGTTACCCTGGGGCACGAGCAGTGCCAGCACTCAGAGGATCTGGAGATAGCCTCTGGAGTGGTGGTGCCACTGCACTCTGGCAGCAGCTGAACCGGTGTCCAGTGCAGGTGAGATGAATGACAGCAACCTCTTGGCTGGAAGTTGTTTCCCCTCAGGTAAATATATAGCACCTGCCTTCACTACACACACTGCTGATAAGACCTCTAGAAGAGCAGTAGAAGGGAGAAAGAGGGGATATAAAATGTTCTATAGGCTGTACTCTGGTCTGGATCTAAAAAATCAGTAACAAATATTAAGAGCCAGGATTTGGTGTTTTGATTTTTTTTTTTTCCCCCGCTTCCCCTAAGCAATGTCAATTCCAGGAAACCTAGAACAACGTGATCTGTAATATTTTTACTCTTGGCTAGGGTACACAATAGCTGGCAACAAACAACTGTAGCTGGGAATTCATCAATGTTTAAAAAAACACTCATTACTCTGCAAGCACGCATCAGTCATACATTTAAATGTATTCAGCTGTATTTTACTTAAACTGTCCTTAACTGAACCACTTGTCCCACAGAAGCCAATTACAGCTGTAATGAGTTGTGCCCAGAATTAGAGACTGCCAGAGAAGTAACTTTTAATTTCATCTTTCCCTGCACACAGCAGTTGTGGCAGGTATGGCTGGTCACTGATGGCAGGTGAAGGCTGTGTCTCCCCAAGTAGTAAAATCAGCAGCCCAGATCCCTGGCTTCTCAGCATGACCTGAACCAGCAGATGCATCTTAGCAGCTGGTGGTGGCCCAGCTTAGCTGCAGCTGGCTTTAGTGCTGCACTGCAAATACCTCACCCATGGGTGAGAAGCAGCTCTGGTAGTGTATGTGGAGGCATGTCCCTTGGATACAAGTAGTATTTACACCACTTAGAAACTTCTTTTATTCTAAGCAAAGGGGTGCTTCATACAGTGGATACTGAATTTCATTAATAGTATTTAACTCACTTGACCAAAATAAACTAGGGAGGGCAAAACACAGGGAAAGCTTCCAGCTACATTTGTTCAGGTTTAAAAAATACATTAAGCAAACCACAGGATCCCTCAATCAGTTAATCCAGTCATCTCCTACCACAGGCACATCCTCCCTACAAAACTCTTCACAACCTAAATATTAATCTGTTAGTTTTCCAGCTACCATGACACTGGTGGTTTATTTGGGTTTTGGTTTTTTTTGGACAGGGAGGTTTTTGTTGTATTTTGTTAGGGTTTTTGTTCTGTTAAATTTCTCCAAGACAAAACCAAATTACTTACAAGGCAGAATAGCTCTGGGTGGGTGTCTGAGTAAAACAAGACAGAAATTCAGAACCAAACACAAAGTCATCACCAGAACATACCACTATAGTATGACACTGATATTAATATTTAATATTAAGATATTAAGGGATATTAAGAATTAAACAAACACATGCTTACCTTTTTTCGCTGGGTGAAGTACCCTAACTGTCTTATGTGAAGTTTCAATGTTTTGTATCTGTGAAATGGAATAGAAACACAAATGAATTAAGTTCCAAAAAGCTGACTGACAAACAGGTATTAACATTCAGCCACTTCATGGCTTGTTCAAGTAGTCTACACTAGATTATGACAGAGGAAGCTTGGTAAGGGTTCAATAACTTGATAGTAAGCAGTGGGAAAAAGAGTTAGCATGTGAAGGCTGTGCTTTTTCTTTTTTTTTTTTTTTTCGTCCCACAAGCAGAAGGCAAGCTAGACATTCAGTATTTGACCTGATTTTCAAAATCTCAGAAAAATCAACAACTTGTATTCACAAGCTGAGGGGTGCCCAGGATTATTAAAAAATATAGAAGTTTCTTACCATTCCAGTAGGAACATAACAAACTACATAATTTCCATCTAAGATTTAAAAATGTTTGTCAACTAAAACAAGACTCACATTGTCTATATAGTTATGTGGGCTATTGAACAGCAGTAATGGAGAAGTGACATTTAAAAAAGAATATTATCTCTTACACAGACTGTTCTGACAATGGCCCTTTAGTAAACTTAATCCCGTGGCAGTTGCTAGGCCAGCTGATGCTAAGTACTGAACCACACACTCTGAATGGCAGGAATGAGCATGACACAGTTTTAGAAATATTGCCAGCACAAGTATTTCAGAGCTGGGGCCTGGTAATGATCACAAAGCTAATGAAAAAAAAGATGGCCTGTTTCCCTAGAATGTCCTGTGACATTTCCCTCTTTCTCTTCACAGCCCTCTACTGGACTGGAAAGCACAACAGAAGATGTTTTAATGGACTTGGCACTTGTTCAAGGAAGGTGGAAGTGAAACAGGTCCAGCTGAGGGAGTGAGGCATTAGTAGCTTTAGAGACTGAAGAAGAGCTGGTATAATCTCCAGCTCCATAAGCCTTGGCAGAAAGATCTAAAGGTATCAAATAATATATTAATGTGTTACCATTTTTTCCTGCCCCAGACTTGCTGGTGTTCATATTCATTCATAGATGAAGCAGACAATAAAGAACAAATAGGCATTGTAGGTCAACAGCTTTTGGTGACAAAATAGTTTGTCTAAAGTTACAGTAGTTGAATTAAGTTGTCATGTATCAGTCTTAGGTCAGAAAAAGAGCACAGCACATTTCTACCATCATGAAAAATACATTTTTGCCTTCCTAAATTCTGTTCTTAGCAAAGCTATGAAAATGTTTTCCTGATGTTTTTTTTCTGCACAGAAAACAGTATGTCACTTTTTGTTTCATGAATATTATAGTTACAAAGCATATAAACCAAACAGTTGAAAAATAAACACAATAATCAGAAGGCCAGAATAAACACATGTAAACAAGCTGCTCAAGACTGAATTCCTTATGCTGTTCTGTTCAGCAAATATTTATGAACCTGGATGCAAACACATCATATTGACAAGGGACCTCACTTCCTACTCAATGCAGCTTGTTTATTTTTAGTCTGGGAACCTGGACAGCCATACTTTCTCAGTAGTATTAATTGCCACTGCTTTGTTTTTCTGATGTTGGGGCTTCTGAAAAGAAAGAGTAGCATAAACCACCAAAAGCTTGGAAGAACAGGTCTATCCATTGAACCAGTGGAAGCATTAATAAAGCAGCCAGCCTTATCATGTTTATGTATATAAAAAGAGTACTACCCATCAAAACATTAATGTGACTTCTCTCAGAATGACAGTTTGCTTTCTCTAGACAACAATAACAGTGCTCCTGTTTTACATCTGAGAGCCATACAGTTTTCTAGGCTGAGCTCTGCAAAGTGCTGTTGAGGGCTATGTACAGCTCCATCACGAACTTCTGCCAAGAACTCTACTGTACCTGTGATATTCTTTTCTACTCACCTTCTCCAAATGCCTTTAAGACAAGAACAATGATAGAAATTTTGGTAAGTCTTTTGATCTAATAATCTTAATTAATCTCTGATGTAGATCCACTATTGGGAAAATGCAAATAATCATGAGTAATAATATGCAATTTCTTGCAGGAATTGTGATATACTGTACTTTCAAACTTGATATGTTGTTACTTTACTGACATAATAGCAGTATCACTCTAATGTGTTTTGCTCCTAGTATACATCCAGCAAAAGCACTTTAGTTCACTGCATAAAAGATGCATGAATGCAAGTAAACCATTTAATTGCATGAAAGATACCTTTGCCTGTATCTCAGCACAAAAATTACGTAACAGGACCTAGTGAAGTTTCACTTAACTAATGGTTTTGCAATGTATACTGGTGTTTATAGCCTTACAAATCCAGCTCTTAGGTGGCCAAAGCTGTGTTCAGTCCTAAACATGCTCATCTGCACCTAAGACAAGCATGTGATGGAATGGGCTCTTACCCAGAGGGATCTCTGCTGGAGAAGATTTATCTTTATTGCTTATTAAATTAGTGACTAATTTCTAAAGTGTAGACCCTTTAAAATTGAGAAGTTTGAGTAATTACCTAAAGCTGTGGTGTCACAGACCACTGAGGTCTCCTAAGGGCTTCTTCATGCTGATAAAGAGGAAAGATTCTTTTTCCTTTGCCCTCAATCCTGCTTCCTCTACTCCAAACTCTGTCACTTTAGTCCTTGCTCCTAGCTATCATTTTCCTCCATCACTTAAATTGTCTGATGCTCAAAAACATCTTGTGTAAGATGTGTAAGCAGAAAACCAGCTCGTTCTTTTTGCTAGGTTTGTTTCCTATCAGATTAGTGTGTTAAACGAGGTCACAGATATAAGTGGAAGGAATACATAGCAAGGAATGTGGCAGGAGGAGAAAAGGGAGGACAGAAAGTAGTTGTTAGGCTCATCCTGTATGAAAAGTCTGTTGGGTTGAGGAGTATGCTAATCCACTATTTAGTACAGATTCTGAAGCAATGAAGCTTTAACAAATGCTCCTGTAGATTCTGTATGGCTCTCCTCTAGTGCTTCTAGGAAGGCATCCCTGCCCTTCTTCTTTTTCACTCACCAGAATCTGACTACATCATGTTTCAAACTATCATCTCTGAAAACAGATCTAAAACTGGAAATGCAATTTGTCAACCAGCCCACTCATCTGAAATGTCTATCTGCATGTTTTACAAAGCGTTACAGAGGTCACTTCAGTTTTACACATTCTTAGTACCCAGTCCTGGTACTAGTTTCCCCTTGTGCTGTTGTTTATTTACTGTATTTATGTGACAAACAGGAAGCAACAATTTTCAGGAACTACCATTGTTGGCCAAAATTCATCCACAAACTTTCCAAAAGTAATACAGTCACAATTTTTTTTTTTTTGCTTATCTACAGGAAACATCTTGAATAATATTTTGGTAATCACAGGCAACAAAGAAATAAACACCAAGTAATCAAGGACATAAACCAGGTTTTAACCCATTACTTTTAGCAAAACAAGTAAATACAGGTTCAGGAAAATAAAATGTCTCATTGCCCTCCAGCATTTAGTTAAATTTGCCTATGAGTTTAGAAGTAGGCAATGGGGTAGTTTTATGCTGACAGCACTTAGCACCAGTGTGAATACTTGCCTGCATGTACAAGAGGAGAATACAACTACTGAACATTCATAAATGGGTATTTGCAAAGTATACCAGTGTACATGGGCATGGTTCTTCTTGTGCTTAAAGCTGGTGCCCTCGTTCTCCTCACCTTGCCCCTGTGTCTGCTTACTCACCTGTACTGCAGAACCTGACAGGTAGAAAGCCACCTTATTTCAGAACAAAAGCACCACCTTCTGGTCAAGCTGTGTTAAGCTATAGGGAAAATTAATACTACTGCCCTGCACTGTTCATCTGGACTGCACCTCTAAAAAATATCAAGTTGTTAACTATGATTCTGAGTGACTGTGGTTCTTCAAAACAGAGCCTATTAAACTCCAATGATACTTCTCAGTGGCATCCAGGACACAGATGTAAATAGGAAAATAAAAAAGTCATAGCTTACCTTAGTACCTACTTTTACCTGGTGTGCAACAAGATCACAAGAGTCTGGGACGTCAGAAGTACGGCTGCTGTAAAAGACAAGTATTGTTTTGCTTAATTTCCAAATTTGGTGATTGCAAACAGTATTTTCCAGCATTCATTCCAACCATTAGAAGGTGCTTTCTGTAGTTGTAAGGATGTGAATGTGTTTTCCACATGTATGTCTTCCAGATCCACATTTTAACTTTACAGACTTACAGCTAACCTGCAAAAAGTGCATATAATAATCTTGGTTACTGAAATAGACATGATCTACCCAGGTGGTATCTCATGCTTCTACCTAGGTTTCTTTTAGTTCTGCTTCAAAAACTTTTCCCCTCCCCTCCTAAATACTCTTACAGAACATCATTATTTTGTTCCCAGTGAGTCTTCTCCTAGTTCTCTGATGATGCATTAAGATCTTGTGTCTCTTTTTATTTTCTTGCAGTTTAGCACCAGTTGTGGAGCTCAGCTCTTGATTTTTATATTCTGAGCACCTGAAGTTTGATGAAATAGATCCAACTTACTAACATTTTGCCAGAAAAGAAGCATACAAAAGTTTTATTCCCAATAAACAGCCAAAAAGCCACAGCTATTCATAACACATAGAATTATAGCATCATAGAATTGTAGGGGTTGGAAGGGACCTCTGGAAATCATTGCGTCCAACCCCCCTGCCAGTGCAGGAACACTCAGGGCAGGCCACACAGGAAGACATCCAGGTGGGTCTTGAAAGTCTCCAGAGAAGACATAAATCTCCCAAATAACACATAAATGTTCATCTCTCTCAAATCACCTGCCCAGCTGATCTTGCAGTCACTCCCAGTCCATACTGGCTCAATGGGAGATGGTGACCTGTATTGTTTGGTCAGCATGCAGATTCTTGCACTGCTGTCAATTACCTTGAACTTAACTCCTTTGGTTAAATGGAATCAGATTAGCATCTTCCATGGTTAATGAAATTAGGTTTACACAAAACCAAAACAATGTACCTTATATTGTGTCTAGATTAGGCTGCAGAATGTAAGGCTGAAAAAAAGCATATTGATTTAATGCTACTCTGTACCAGTGCAGTCTCATTTCTCCTCAGGAAGGCCACATGGAGTAGATACAGAGCTGTACTTTCAATGAACTGGTTATTGCGGTTTGGCCATAAGATTAGCATGCAGTCTTTTAAGGAGTATTAAGAAATGTGACTATTGAAAGTCTAATTTTAGTAACATTTCTAACATTTAATCTGGCACTCTTTATGAGGTGCAGAGAATATAATAAATTGTGACATAGCTGAATAGTTCTAAGTTACCTGGAATTCCAGCATAACGCATCAGAATTCAGGAACCTTGAGTTCACCCTGGCTTGCTGTTTCACTATTTCCTCATGTTCCTTTAGGCATAGATAATAACAAAAACACCACAAATTAAGTTTACTGCTTAAATCGAGCCATTAACACATTTATTATTGCTATAAATCTACAGAGTGTTATGTTCTGTCAGAGTAGGATGAACTGAGACAGGACAAAAGGCCTAGTGGGTACTTAACTTACCACCTTGTTATGAACAGAGTAGTTCAAGAGAGCATCACAGAAATGCTGTCCTATTGACTCCAAGTCTTTCATGTTGAAATGAGTGTTTTGTTTGCAGCCTGCAACATCAACAGGAGCAAGACAGAAATGGAAATGTCAGTCATCCTTCTGACTGCTGGGTATCTGATATCATGAGGAGGAATTTTTTCACTGTGAGGGAAACAGACAATGGAACAGGCTGCCCAGGTGTGTTGTGGAGTCTCCCTCTCCAGAGATACTCAAAACCCTGGATGCGTTCCTGGGTGATCTCATCTAGATGATCCTGCTCTGGCGGGGGGGGTTGGACTAAATGGTATCTTGAGGTCCCTTCCAGCCCCTGACATTCTATAATTCTATGAACTGTGCTACTTCAGGATGGTGGCTGGCTGCAGACTCACATTTTTCACTGACAGATGCTAGACAGGTGTAGCTGATGGGGTTTTATACAGATGGTATTACATATTGTTATTCTGCCTATACTAACAAATTTATCCTCTCAGAGGTTAACTATAATGCACAGTTAACTGATTCCCTATTGCAAATTTTCCTAAAAATACCACTGGGTTTGGTTACTGCATTTAATTTGCCATCCACTAATGTTGTTGCTTCATGATACACACTCAGCAATGCCAGCAGTGGCCCGAAAGGTTGCTAGGCGAATGCCCTAGCTTTTGTGGGTTTTCCAACTATTATTAAATCATCATTCATTTCTACCCAGTAAAAGAGAACACCAACAAGGGGTGGGTAGCTCAAGCCACTGTTTTTCATGAAAAAAACCCAGAATTAAAGGTCTGGTTTGATGATTTCTACTAAACAGCTATAGGGAATTGTCTCACCCAACGTAGAGCCACAGATAGAGGCTTCCATAGTGTAGCTGTTGTTGATGCCCATCTTCCACATTACCACACGACCTGTGCCAGCTTTGCTCTTCTGTACTCTGAAACAGCAGTCTGGGAATGAGAACTTAAAATACAGGTACAGTATTAGCCTTTGAAGTAAATAGGAAGATGCAATAATGTCATTTTAACCTTGCAAGTTTTAAAAAACATATTTTAAAAGCTACCGTTTCCTACTAAACATTTTTTTTCCCTATGAATTGAACTATCTTACACAACCATGGTGATTTTGACACAAGTTTCAACAGAAGGTTTCAAAAGTATTTAATCTGTAGAAACGTTTTTCTTTACTTTCTTGTTTACTTGTTTTAAATTCTGCAATATATTTTAAAGCTGCATTTAATATACGAGTACACAGTATTTAATGTCAGTTTTTGACATTGTTAAAACAAGACTACCTTGATATCTTTTTTTTTTTCTCATTCTTGTAAAAAAAAAAATCTTGAAAATCTTCCTTCTACCTTTAGGTCCTAATTTAGCGTGATTTATTTTGGAGTGCTGGAATTTCAAAGGAGTTAAAATTTCATTTTCCTACCTTTTCTAGCTTTAACCAATTGAGGAATATTTTACTGGGTGAAATGTGGTCTTTTAGTAAATGTGATACCCTAACAAAAAACTAGGGATCCCATATGGTGCTTTAATTTTTATGTAAGTTTCTAGCCAAACTGTTGCTTACCTTATCTGGGCAGCTCTTGCTCAGATACAGGAGTGGGAATATATGTGGATGCACGTATGGTGATTTTGCCTGTTGTTTTCTCTCACAACCATACAAGAAGACATTTTGTTTCTCGTTGTGACCATGGATGTCACAATACAGAAAGACACCGTGTTCTTCCATCACTCTGTAATACAGGATGACACAGAACATTTCATTTAAAAGTGAGGCTTTTTTCTCTGCCACAAGAAACTAGTCGGGGCTAATATGTTACACTGATGCTCATTTGTAACCTAAAGAACAAGAAATCAATACACATTTCATATTCTGAGCTCTAAATTGAACCTCAAGTGTGCAAGATTAGAGCCAAACTGCTCAGTTCCTTCCTGAATACATGTCACTGCACTGAAATAAGGTACAAGTATGTGCATCAGCAGCCTTTGGCCATGTGTTTGTCTGACTCTTGGGCACAGTTATATACATCCAGCTCTGTAGCTGTGTACACAGGCATGTAGCTGAAACCCGCTGTTCTTATCTGCTCTTTCACTACCTTGCATGTGCTGAACAATAAATACATACTGTACAATGATGAGACTGAAGCATAAATGGCAGGAAATACTCCTTCCTTGTTCAAATGGGAGATGTCAATTTTTAGGGTGTGCCAAGACTCTGAAACATATTATTGCTTAACTAGCATTTTAAAGAAAATGTGCTTCAACAACAATCTGTGTTGAAGCAGAGCTCTATAGGGAAGGTGTGATGACACCTCAGCCTGTCACACAGGGCTTTACTCTGCAGGAGCTGGAAATCCAGGGTGGACCTAAGGAAGAATCCATAACAAAGATATCTATCTCAGCTGACAGTAGCTGAATATGAGGCTTAAAGTCAGCAGCAGTTCAGCAGACATTATTAATATTAATTACAGGGCACTCACAAGTGCAGGCTGTCTCCATATAGTAATACAGAGAGAGGGACTCTCATGGAAAAGGAGAGGCACAGTGCTTGACCCCTGCAAACTAGGGATCTACACATCAAAACATTGTTTTGAAAGAATACAGATCTTACTTAAAACAAGCTGTAACTAGATGAAAGACATTAAATGCACTAATCCTGACAGAAGCTTTCTGCACAAGAGTCCTGTTTGTATTAATTTGTTACAAAAGTTAAACCAGGAGGATTTAGTTTACTAGCTGAAGGTTTAGTTTTATATCCAGAGTATTAAGATCTCTGTGACTGGAAGGCTGAATAAGAAATCAAACATATTTGTAGTAAAACACAGAGCAAACCTGGTGATCTTTGCTGTCAAATGGACATCTGGGATCTATTCTGAAACTAACTCTATTCTGGGATGTGGCTGTATGCCAGAAAAGAAGAAACAGAAAGAAATGAAGAATTTTTAAAGTAGAATTTGGCAGAGTATAGTAAGGAGAAATATGCTGAAATGGTTTGACAAAAGCTCTTCTGCTTCGGAGATACAATTTATAAGGAATTAAAGGAAAACCTGCACAATACTAAAGAATATTGAAGAAAATACCAGTCTGAAATGCAACTGAACAGAAAAGTCAGAAAAGTTTGGGTACAGGGAAAAGATGTTAAAAAAAATACCAAACGAATAAATGTCACACTAACAAAGAAACAGTTGAAAGGAAAACCATCTATTTAAAAGGGAAAGAAAAGGAGGCTACCTTTTGATCATGTTTCGAGTATACCAGATGGAAGGATAAAGTCTCTTCATGTTAGAAGTGTATTTGCGGTTTAAGTCCTGGCCTGTTAACGAGCAGCGGTGATTTCCCACAATCACACCATCTGGATTCAACATGGGTACCACTTTGAAGACAAATCTGTCCCGCAAAAGTCGAGCTTTTTGGGAATTGCCAAGAATGTAATCCAGAAAGCCCTTCATTATCCAGGAGCTGTTCGTTTCTCCGGGATGCACCCTGGCAGTTAGTATCACAGCCTTCCTCTCTGCGCCTCTGCCGCTGCGCAGCGGGTTGGTGATAGTTAATATGGGCACCACGTTTCCTGCCAGTGAATGGCACAAGGCGTCAATCTTGCAGAACGTGGATTTCACTGGATCTTTAGAGATGCCCACCAGGTACTCCTGCAGGTTGGAATAGGTGTAAGGATAGCAGTGGGCAAAGTAGCAGGTGTCTCGGTCATGAGGGAACTGGAACGTCCAAGTGAGTGAGAAATATCGACAGCGACCTTCGCCTGCATTGTTCCTGTAATACTTGATTTCATCTCCAGTCCTTCTCCAGCCAACGTGGTGTTTCTTGGCATCGGTTTCTGAGTACAAGAGTGGCCGCAGGCCGTGTTGGTACAGGCTGTTGCACTTGGTGAAGTTGACAATTGTGAAGCGATAGTGCACCCCTGCCCGCGTGTTGCTCACTTGGAAGTAGTACCAGTCCGTGTACCTGCTTGTGTAGAGGTCAGAGCGCAGGGTCAGCTGGTACTCGAATTCATTGCTGGGAGGTGGAAAGAGGACAAACAGCTGCAATGCTGGCTGCCAGGAAAAGATGCCTAATTGCACCAAGTATGTCAATAATGCAACTGCTGTCTTCATTAGGAAGAATAACAAATGGGTGTTATAAAAATGTTCTCCACACTGTGCTTTGAAAGGAGGTGCTTAAGAAAAAGTGTGGAGTCTGTGTGGGTGATTATCACCTACAGATAACGTTCAGTGCCATGGAATGGCTATCAGACCATTTAAAGTGGTCTGAAACTACTTTTGATAAACCCTGATAATAACTCCATCTTAATAAAAGAAGAAAATATTAGAAACTCACATTTTGACCACCCTCTCCAAATTCCCGCTCTCAAACCGTGCTTCGAAGACCAGTGTGGAATCCTCTTCCTGATGGAGGACCTGCTTCAGGGGACAGTGACCTCTCACTTGGGAATACAGAAAGAAGGAGTTTCTGATAGCTAGGGGAGGAACAGAACAGATGACTTTCATTTCAGTCTGAGTCATTTTAGGGAATACCTGCATCCTTCTGAAAATTCCTTCTAGAAACAGACAACTGCATCAAGCTCTGAATGCATAAAAGAAACTATACAAAGATTTTGTTGCCCATTCCCACTTAACCTTATGGATTTTAGCCAGCCTAAGATCTGACTGTCTTGGAGGTGCCCATTTCTCTCTGCAAGAGCAAAGGGCAATTCATACTGTGTCTATACAAAGTAACTGAGATAGCTGGAAAGACTCTAGGACTCAGCTTCCCCAGGTCTTTTCACCAGTGAAATGAGCCACTTCTCTGCTCAGAAATCCTATGTAACTGACAACTGTTGCCATCAATTTGTTTTCAAATATCTGTATTCAGTCATTCTGGTCTGGAAGTAAAAAAAATATGACATCCAGGCCCAGCAGTAATCACTTATTGCAAGTAATGTTTTCACATCACTGCTAGTGTGCAGCTTGAGCTTGTAGCTCCTTTTGCTCTGCTACTTTATTCACTGTTCACTCAGATGAGACACTCAAAGAGGCATGAGTGAAATTATTACTACAATCTTCATTACTACAGTTAATTAAAAAGCAGAATTCCTAGATTTTCCAACAACAAGAATTTACTTTTCTAGTTGGCAAGTTGTTAAGATTCCAGAAAACTTTTGCCACCAAGATGTGGAAAACCAGGGTAATCAAAGCTTCCAGTCATCCTCAAACTGTACTCATACAAAAGGGCAGACAAGATGCAGCTCTTTGTGTTTCTGAAAATTTTGTGGCCACATCTAGTTATCCTAGGATTGCAAAAGTATTACCATCCTTTCTTATTTATGTAGAAGCCCAGGACTAATGTCAACAACTACCAGAAGTTCCAAGTCCATCCAAGGCAACTGGATCAACTTAGCAAACACAGGAAAGAATAAATAGCTCCAATAATCAAACAGTGGTGATGGAATAAAGCAATTAACTCCCTTCAATTCTGTCCAATTAATCCTTGCCAGACTTAGGAGCCTGTAATCAAACACTGATCCAATCTGGACAGATTTTGTTTATAAGTCTTGGCAAAAACGCTACAGCAAACAGGGTAACAAAATATTCTCCCAACACAGACTTTAGTGTTAATCTTGCAATTACACAGCTCTCATCTTTTTCACTTTCTCTTTTGGCTGTTATCTTTCTCCATTCATATTCTCATAACAAACTCATTTTAGGCTGGTTCACACTGTTATTCACTGACAACAATGGCTTGAGCTGAGCTGGCCTTATAATATGTTCTGAGAAAAACTTAGGGATGATGAGACAGCTCTGTAACTATGTAACTAATTTCCTTCCTTACCTATAGGAAAATTATTCCCAAGTGCCATAAAATAAAATTAGAAAATCATATTGACTGAATCAGGCTTTGAATTAGGTTAATACATTAGATTAAAGAAGGTGCTTTATCTATGTACAGCTACCAGCAAGGTTTCTGAGTGTTCCCACCTTCTCCTTGATAAATCACAGTGCCTTTGTCAGGGGTTTGGTATGGAGGCATCTTCTCCAAACCTGTTGGAGTGTACAGTGGCTCAGGGGTAGTGGGCATCCAGCCTGAAAAAGAAGAGCCGTACAGAAAGAGTACAAGCAGGAAGACTGTATGTGAGATATACTGAAAAGCAGTTCAGCCTATTTATACCAGATACACACAAACAAATAGGGAAGCCCCTTTTTGAAACTTTTTTTTTTAAATCTGCGGACAAATCTTCACTATAATGCCAAACAAAAATACATATAAATCTGTGCATGGACTAACTTCTGCTGTGCAAGCTTTCCTCTGTTCCATATACAGCTTGCTTACCATCAGTGAGGATGACAATAGTGAATGTTAGACAGCTCTGATCCTATTAGGAAAACATGCTCCAACTACAGAGTAAGTAATAATTTGTTGATCACAGACACTGCATGGCTACAACGCAGTGTCTCCATGTAACTCATATTACATCTGCCTGGCATGTCAAACATCTGTTGGAGACCAATTAATTCTGACAGCAGGCTTTTCCTTATTGTAATACTCATGGCAGTCCTAGCCCATTCAATTCAAGGTCTCTCAGTCCTGTCTCTGTGGATTCCCAATTTCTTCTGATTACATCCAAATTGCAATTGCAATTGCAACTGGACAAAGGCTTGTCAGCTTTGCTCTGTCTTAACTTTTTTTTTTTCTGCCTGCTGTTCTGTTTCACTTAATTTAGCTGTGACAGCAATTTCTCTAATCGATCAGGTAAGTATGACAATTTTATTGTCATTTATATTAATATTAACAATTTATCTGCATTATTATTTTTTCTTTAGTAATTAGATCTGGACTACTAATAATTTGTCTCTTAAGATTTCATTAAGATTTCTTAAGATTTTTATACTAAGATTTATTTTTTTATTATTAACATATAAGGTGTGCTTCCACTTTGCCCATACACAAGATTTTAAGTGTAACACAGTAACTTACCTATGTGCTCAATTCTGTCCCTGATAACTTCACAGTGGTGTGGCCAGTATACCAGGGAAAACTGACTTGGCAGGTGACGAATCACCTGGATTCTGAAGCTTTTGAGGACGTGGTGCTGCTGCCTCTGAGCCAGGTGATAACAGCATCTGTTTTGCCCTTGAAAAATATGAGCACAAACATACATCTTACAGGATGTAAGTTTACATACACAACCATCTTACAGGATCTGTAAGAAAGTGGAAGAACCCTCACACCGGTCTCTCTTGCTCTTTCAAGTGGAAAGATTATCTATGTGAAAATAACATAACTAAGCATGGCACAATAGAAATATATCTCACTGAAATGTCAATTAAATGCTTCATCCTACAAATCCTGCTGAATTTTAAAATAGCATGGAATTAAGAGTTAATTTATTAAACCACAAAGCACATCAAGTAGTCAAGTGCAGAAGGGAATAGCTTATTTGGGTTCCTATAGAAAATGTCACCTTCTGTTATTTCTGTTTTTATTACTAGTGTATTAAGGCAAAACCTATAATCTCAGTGTCCCAAGTCAAAAATCTGTGCTGTGCAGTATTACAAAAATAACAAAGTTTATTCCTCCAGAAGTTACTGTATTGCATGTATGCAGTGAGATAGTACTGTCTGGTGTGACAGGTGAGATAATCTCGTGCTATCAAGAACTTGGTAGCAACAGAGACATTTGGAGAAAGTGAGGGCCTATTTGCTTGTCAGCAAGGAATTCTTCAAAGTTGTGAGCAGCCACTTGAATGAAAACATGACAAGCAGAGAAAAGGCTACTGATCCAAGAGCAGAAAAGGTAATATGACCAGCAGGTAGGACAGCCCTTCTGGTGGCAGCCCAGATATATGCCATGATTAGCCCAAAGCAAAAAAAAAGACTAGGACAGGGAGGTGAGGAACTTGCTGCTGGGGAACTGAGGCATAACACCTGGCAAGAAAAAAAAAGAAGCAAAAAGCACCACTCTGCAGCTAAAGTGCACACGGGCCAAAAAAACCAACCAATTATTCTGGGTTAAATTTTAAGCACATTGGCAAGGCAGCACAGAGACAACAGCGTTTCTCCCCTCCAATGAGCTTAACACAGTACATGTATTTCCTAGGTTTTCAATCTTGTCCTTGTTCAATCCCCTTTTATTAACATCATATTCAATTAAACCCCGAATTTCCTTCCTGAAAGACAAATAAACGTTGATAATATCAAATGCATTTCACTGCTGGTAAAAGTACTCTCAGCTTTCTTTGCTGCTCCTATTTGCACTCACCACGTTTGCAGATACAACACAGTTGTTTCTACAAACCCACTAGTCGAGCAGGTGATCAGGAGCGTGGCTTTTACAGGTTAAGAACCAAGAACAGTTCACTAACCAAAGAACGGATAAAACGGTAGCGTAGAGGATTTTACTTTGGTCGCTAAGGAACAGCTGTTGAGCTCTCATAGCAACGACAGTGCTAGGGATGAGCCCTCCAAGCAAGGTACCAAAATTTCTTTTGCAGCCAAACGTGCTTTGCGAGTACTTCGAGTGCCTGCAGAAAAAGCTTGTTTATGGGGGCTGCTTACGGGTTTTCTTATGAGAACAGGATGCAATTGCTTCTAACAAATTAACAGCCGATTTCCTCAACACCTGGCAACACCTCAGTCGGGAGCTGGCGCCGATGGGACTTACTGAGCTGCCTTCCTCCCCGACTGCGAGGCTTCCCTCCATCTCGGGCAGCGGGACAAGGCATCTCGGCGAGGCGGCGCTACTGCCCGACATGGAAGGCCGCAGAGTGCCGAACGCAGGGGGCGCAGCGGCAGCAGTACCGGCCCGAGCGGCG